>JAVHNL010000336.1:0-25000 GCA_031216105.1 Dalbergia cultrata | reverse complement strand
TTTAATTAAAGAAAGAAAAAGTAAAAGGTCATCGTGATCACAGTTCACAAGTTTCTACCGAATCAATCCAACAGTCTCTATCTTTCCAGTATCTGGGGTATTCGGGCAGCCCAAAAATCCAAGGAGCGCGTTGCTCAAATCCTGCCCAAAGCCCTACCCAGCTGCCCGCTGAGCTGTATTCCCATTTCCTTCCGCAACCCAACCCAAAAACAGCTATGAATCACGAAAGTAAACTCTTTTTTTTTTTTTTTCCTTTTCTTTTTTAATGCTCCTTTCCATGTGTTTCATATTCTTTTTCTCTTTTTTCTTCTTTTCTTCAAACTGAATTAATCAATCAATCAATCATATGTGCAAGAATTCTTGAGGGAAACCGGGACACTGAGCTTCTTGGGATCCAAAGTGATGGAACAATCGATCCTCTTGTAGTATTTTGGCTTCACCAATTTCCCGAGCACGTAGGCTCTTGATCTAATCACAAAGCTCAATTTCAATGGCACTGGCACTGTGGGCATACCCGTTGAGCTGCTAAGGCTAGCACCGCTTCCGTACAATGGGATCTTGTTCCCCATCACTGCCACGCTCACTAACCTTTGACTCTTCCTTGACTGATAAAACTTCTTCATCTGCCACAAGTCAACAACCAATTGCAATTCACCATGTTAATTAACAAAAGAGATACCTTATTAATTTTGTGATTAACCAACCAAAATAGGCAAACAAGTAAAAGGAATTAAAATTGAGTGATGTGTGTGTGCGTCTTACATTGCCGGAAGCAATTACGATTTCCGAATAGGATAGATCCAAAGGTGTTGAAGTGACGTGGACCCCAAAGAACGTGCCAGTGTTGCGGTACGTGAATTTCACCGTGGAATTCAATGTGATCATATCAGTGGCCACACCAGTAGCGTCAGAACCAGCTTGTACCCTAACGTGATCGAACTTCACGCTCTGCAAGACACATACAACACAAACTTGATCAGGACCCATTTCACAAAACGACCAAAAGACCTTAAGGGAAGACCAAAAATCAAACCTTGACATGGATATCAGGCTTCATGGGCCTACTAGCGCCCCAGAGAATAAGAGAGAAGAAAGAGAAGAGAACGAAGAAGCCAAGAACGAAGGCGAGGAAATAGAAGCGACGAGAGAGGCCTTGTTGTTGGTCTTCGGATTGGAGAAGGCCTTCTTCTTCGATGACATCGATGTTGTCCTTCCAAGGCTTGTTACTGTTGGTCTTCTTGTTGTTCAGTTTGCGGGAACCGGAGAAGCGGCTGGAGGAGGATTGCCGCGAGTGGCGGCCGAGGGAGGAGTGGGAGTGGGGCGGGGAGCCCATTGGGCTGAGCACTGGAGTCGAGTGGAACGACGTCGTTGTCTTCTCCCCATCGTGTGAGTCTCTTGATGGGCTCTGTACGTAATACACTGCCCTCCTTGGGGATCTTGTGGGAGATGACGCGTCTAAGCTTGTCACCTCTGAGTCTGTCTTCGCATGATGCATTCTGAATCTGATGGATGTTGTCTCTCTATGACTGTGATGATCTGTGAATCTAACAAGGTGATGGTTGTTGTGATGATGATGTTTGATGTCTTAAATCTAAGATCTCTCTTCTTGTTCTTATCTCTCTGAGTGTTTTGGTGTCAAAGAGGACCCAATGATGTGTGTTACATTTAAATTGCTATTATAAAGGCGAAAAATCAATTTGGGTAATTTTTTTTTTTTTTTTGGGGGTGGTATTACTAAATAATAATAATGATTTAATTAGGCTGGGTGGTGGTGGTGGATGGTGGAATGTGGAGTGTTATAAAACATTTATATTTTGACTAAGATTAACGCCAAGGAAAAGAAATGGTAATTAATGGGACACGACACGACACACGGGACAAGGGATGAATGGAAGAGTGAAAGTGGGAATGCTTGCTTTTCTCTTTGCTTTGTTTGAGGAGGGGTCGTTGATGAAGGAGAGTAATGACACGACAGCTACATTACAGTTGTCACGGAACACAACACGAATCTACCTCTAGCATAATAAGCTGAAGCAGCGAGTGATTGTGCTGCTGGGGATGGATTGGATACAGCAGTTAAAGGCACGAGCACATGCACACCTTGCTTGTTGTACATAACAGGACACGTCCCGACGGTAAACAAATGCTACCTTATGGTTGTATAGTATTTAAGTTTTGGAGCAATATGTTGGCGTACATGACTTTGTTGGGGGTGTTTAGATTGTTTAACATAATAATCAGTGGTGTTAATTGGAGAGAGTATGTCGGTGCCGCGCTGATCAGTCATCACATATGAACGCAATGACATTTGACTAGAGATCAATTGTGGAATTTGTTTTAGTATTGTTATTTTAACCAATGTTTTTGCAGAGTATTTTGACACAAAAATTATGTATTGATGGCTTGAAATTTCGGTTACATTGTTGATTTTTAAAGTGAAAATAAAAATTTATAAAGGATGATGCTCCGATCCAAAATAAGGAAATCCTCTTTACTCAAGTAATAATATTTATAGATGAACTTCCGTTTATTTACCCCAAACAAGATAAATGAAAGTTCGAACCAGAGCTGTCATATGCGAGAACACATCATATTCTACTATGTTAACTCCTTGGTCATAATGTGGATAAATATACATTGAAAATGTCATAAAAAATCATATTAATAATTAGTTTTCATATATATGTAAAAAGAGACTTTTGATTTTTATTTATTAATTCCTTTTTATTTTTATTTAAAAAATCACATAATAATTAATTTTCGCATATACATGATCAAATATAAAATATTTTATAATGTCAATTAGTCATACAACATCATATATATGATTTTTTTAGATAGTAGTTTTATAAAGTCAAATACTTATAATAATATACAATTGAATACTCTTGTAAAAAAATTGCACTCATATCAAAATTAAATATAAGTTTTTTTTTGTCAAAAAATCATTTTCTAACAAAACTTTATCAGATGGGATGAAAGCATGAAATTCCCAGGGTCACCCGAGGAATCCACCAAAATATGTTGGACGGTATGTATTCCACCCATCACATGGCTCGCGTGCGTCTTATGGAGCCCACAGCCACCATGCCTGAAAATGAAACTTGAGTTCAGTCAACTGCCGAGGGAGGGAGGTTATTTAAAGTTCCACCATTAATTAATTACAATGACTAAGGTACTGTATTTGTTGCAAGATGTCACTATTAGGTAGGAAAATTATATGAAACTATTAATAGGTTTATTTTTATCACTCGATATTTTAACCTTACAACAATCAATAATGATCAAAGGCAATCATTTCACATTTTAACCAACATGGCATGGAAATCGACCAATGCAGGCAATAAAAATATAAATTTTTGGTTTGAAAAATCATTTCCAGCGTCCACCCTTTCCCATTTGCATAAATATATGGAACTGTCACGGACTTTTGAATGAATATTTAGGATGTTTAAGGGCACTTTCCTCACTGTTATCCTTGACAGATCTGACCTTAAACATGCTTTAAAAAATAAAATATATCATTATGATAGTTGATGGAAAAATAGAAAGATAAATTATTGCACATGTATGACCTTTTATAAGTATTTGTATTTTATAAAGTTTTGATCATAATTTTTTCCATCAACAATTATAATTATATATACTTTAAAATGTAAATAGAGCCAATACCAATATACCATCCCCCCAAAGTAGGCAGAGACATCACCCCACTCGCCACCCCGGCCACCCAACCAAGCAAATTGTAAGGGTTAAAAAAAAAAAACTACAGATTAAAATGAAACCAAATTCGCAATAAACCTTCAACACAATTAGAAATCGATTTTACTATCTAAATCTAAATTGCTAACCATGATAATCGGAAGCGCATCACAAGACAAAGAGGTCCATTTTGCGTACAAACACCGAAATACAGTATCTAAAAGGCATAAGAGGATTAAGAAAAATAGTAACAATTTACAGGGGAAAATGCAAGGGCGTTCATAGAACCGATCCCTTTCCGCCGGATAACTTTGACAGACACCTGGATCCGGAAGCATAGAGTCATTGTCTGGACTAAATGATTACAGCTGCATCATTTTACAACCACCTTCCACTGATCCAATGAACAAAACCGATCATGCAGTTGCTTCGCCTTCCCTGGGGAACAAATCCTGTGTAACACAAATTCTTGCAGTAGTCATATTCTGCAGAACATCCGTTGGTTATGCATTTCTATTAAACAGCAATATAACACAAGTCAGAGTACGGCTAGGTAACCTTTCGATTGGATTCACATCAGGTAACAAGCTATTACTCAAAGAGGCCAATTAAAAGAAAGCTCAGGCCCAGAAGTGATGTCTATTAAAAACATGAAAAGTAAATCAATTTTATTTTTATGTAAATTTTAGAGGGTGAGCCTCGGAGCAACGGTAAGGTTAAATTTTAGAGGGTGAGCCTTGTGGAGGTCATGGGTTAAAATCTTGAAAACAGCCTCTTCATAAAATCAGGGATAAAGCTAAATACATCTATCCTCCCAAAACCCACCAGATGGAAGCTTTGTGCACCGGGCTGCCTTTATGTGAATTTTCATGCCATTTCCACTTTTATTTTAATTTCAGTGCAATGTTGTTTTACACATGGTACAGGCTATGCAACAACAATAAACCAAGCTTTATCCTACTAGGAAGGTCAGCAACATAATCAATGCTATTGCACACCGAGATCAATCGTTAATTATACCTGAGCTATCCAGGACATACATTGAATGTAATGCGCGTAAACAAAGGATGAAGATAACATAGGGATTTACCAATCTGGTTTTCTCAATTTTTGTGAGCTCCTTTTCTTTCTTCTCGCGAGTGCACACACCACACCAGCTAGAGAAATCTGACTTGTACTTTTTCAGCTCTCTAAAAGCAGAGCTGCACAGAAATGATGCAACCTTCATCTTTAATTTGATGAGGAAGAGGAACAATGCCAATGAATAAAGAACAACAAATATAAATGGATTAATCATTCAATCAGGGCCCTGAAAAGGGTGAAAATAAAATTCCAGTTGGACTGGATGCTGCATCATCAGAATGAGACTTAGCTGAATGAGACTTAGCTGCTATTCCTACACAACTTGAATGTAGCAAAATTCTTTAACACGGGGCTGGTTTGGATGATCTTTTAGTAAAAGATCTTTTTGAACTGATCCTTAAAAAAAAATAAAACCCCAAATCAGTCCCTCAGGTTTACAACAAGGGATAAATTAGTCTATCAAATTTAAAAAATCTCATATTAGTCCCTCAAATTTTATAAAAGGGGACAGGTTTGTCCCTCTGTATAATTGTTGTATAAGTTGTGTCTTGTTAACTTACTTATGCGTACTGTTAACTTATTTACATGTACTGTTAACTTTTATGGTAAATCCTAATTTGTCCCACTCTTTTAAATGAAGTTGTTTAGACATTTTTTTTCATCTATTATCTCACCATAGCTTTCTACTGAGAAGACAAATTTTGACTTTTGTTCTGTGCAAAACAGAGAAATTAGGCAAGTTCTGATTCACTGTGAAAATTAACAGTATACGAAAACAAATTAACAGCTTACATAGACATTTCTGTTAATAATTCAGACAACAATTTGTCGGAGGGACTAACTTGTCCCTTTTTATAAAATTTGAGGGACTAATATGGGATTTTCTAAATCTAAAGGACTAATTTGTCCTCCATTATAAATCTGAGAGACTGGTTTGGGGTTTTAGTAAACAAAAAAGTTCTTTGCAAAAAATAAAAAGTTATTTTAGGTTTGAATGTAAAATTAATTTATGTTTAGATGTAATATTAAAAGATCTTATTTTATTCCTAAACATCATTTTTATGTTGTAAAAAAATATTTTTCTAAGATAAAAATAATAGCTCCTGAAAAAATATATATGTTTTTGTTAGTTTTTGTAACAATTCTACTTTTACTATAAACTTTTACATAAACATATAAAAAACGTAAAATGTACTTCTTTTAAGAAAAAATCTTTCTTCATCAGAATAATGACACATAAATGAGCTCATGGTATATTACACAAGTAGTAGTGACGAATGCAAGTGAAAAGTAAAAGTACCTTCTGCACCACAGAACAAGGTTGACCCGATGACCAGATGTAGTAGCTCTAGCACCATGGCGATGACGACCATGATGAAGCACAGCTTGTCCAGGGACATGAGAATAATCAAAGATCTCCTGCTTTCAAATAATAAATTCCGTTAAAAAAAAGTTAATTGACAAAGAACTGTTTACTAAATAAGAAAAATTCTATTTTGACAATTTTTCAATATCATAATCAACCATGCAGATTGTGTAGGTATGTTGTACGAACAATAGAATAAGCAACCTTTAACTACTTCCATCCATTCTAATATTGGTTTGCAGACAGGCAGATTTCTAAAGATACAAATTCTTAATATTGTTATCTCAAGCATCAGGTGCTCAAATCTGCTCGTTGCTGATTAAATGATAGCTCAGAAAACAAGAAAAAATAGTAAGGACAATATCATCTGTATATAATAGATGTCATCAACATAACAATGATTCTCGTCCCCATATAATCAAAGATCACATGGTAGTAGAATGGCATATACTTTCCTAAGAAAAAATAATAAGCGTTGTATATTCCTAATTCGAAAAAATAATCATATGGTAGTAGAATGGCATATACTATTACATCTCCATGACTTACCTCTGAAGCACTTTCTGTATGTACATGTTTATCACATCGCATACCCCGAAAAAACAGTTCCCCTCCAGAAAATTGCTTACCCAAGCAAACATTCAAAGTTACTTCTGAGTCATCCACATGGAAGCCTACAAATGTAAAGCTCTTTGTTAGACTTTCTTGCTTACAACATAGTAAAATGAAAAGGCAAAACTCAGGAATATGAGATAGTAAAGGAATCGTACATCATTGAAACAAACATCTGTTTACCAATAATAGAGCATATATAGCATCTACTGACAAAGGTTGAAATTGTTAGCAAGAAAAAAGATGCATAGCAGTAATAGTCAAATGATGCTTTAGCAAGGTTTGCAATGACGATGCTAGCCTTCTTTAGCATGGATGTCACATACTGTGTATGCAGCCTGTATAGTGATAACAAAAATTATCTTTGGAACAAATTTAAAAAAAGAACCTCCAACTATGGGTCATGCGAAAAAGCCCCCCATGAACTGTGAAACTTAGCAACAAGACTCCTTGAACTAACTAAAACATACATCTTGACCGCCGCATGGGGGCATTACATTATGCCTGGGGACATCTTTCTTGGTCACTCTTCTACCTATAACTATTGGACTACTTTCCATTTGAGTTACTCCCCTATATAGGGTGTCTAAAGATCTTCTCCATATATGACCAAACCACCGAATGCAAATTCTACTCTCTTATTTTGGTCTTTGACCAGGGTATCTGATAAGCACTGTTGTGAGACTAATCTCTTGGGCACTTTTGTGACTAAGAGACCACTGCAACCATTGTCTTCTCCAAGCTTTGAATCTTTGACCTCTCGCCAGGAGTGCAGCTCACTTACTATTGCATCCAACTCTTGTTGGTGAGATTCAACTATCTTTTTCACAATAAGGCTATGTTTGGATGGAGGGTAAATTTTTCATGAATGAGTTTTATGTGTAGTTTTACATATGAAATTTAATCATGAGAAATTTACCTTCATTTTCACTTTCTAACCAAACATGCCCCAAGTGTTACTCCCATTTTCTCTCTAATACACAACAACAATAACTAATCCTTGTCCCACTAAGTAGAGTCGGCTATATAGATCAAATGATGCCACAGAGCTCTATAATATATCATATTTATATTAAAACCATTGACATTTAACTCTCTTTTGATTCTCTTTGATATACATAGAACATAATATAATTGAGATTTTTAAAATACCCATGCAAGGTAAGGGTAACTCACTAGTTTTCAGACAAATTCAAACGCTTGCAATATACAATAGATCCACATCAAATGCAGAGAAATTAAAATCAAGCAGAACTCATTCGTACCTAAGTCAATATCTCTATCTTGACCATACTCAACAATAAACCCATGATGAGAATCCAGGGTTAATCCACCAAGTTCCGCAAAGAACACTGCATAATGAAGGATTAGTTGACTGAGCGTGTCTTATGAGAATGAAAAACTCAGAAGAGTAAGGCTGATATCTTAGAGTGAATACATACATAATTCGTCAAATCACCATGAGTGAAATTTAATCATGCAGACTTCACTTACCTTTAGACAAAGGACTGATAAAACCTTCCATGAACTTGGCAAGCATAGTTTGAAGGCCGAAGTCATCAAGTACAGCACCATACTTATTCATTGTATTGGGACGCATAATCCGAAATTTTGTTTCATGAACCCACCTCTCAAAATTTTCAACCTAGGGAGGCCACATACGCGTCAACACATACAAAGTACAAGTATTGGCTTCTGCTGCCAGATTCTGAATTAAAAGAATGGAATACTGCTAGTTAAAATGATCAAGTACCTCAGATAACAATAATTCACAAAAGTGTGTCCGAAGCATTTGAAATGTAAAAATGCCTGGGGACGGCTCGGATATTATATTTTTAAAGCTGCGTTCTGTATTATCTCTAATTGCTTTCAGAAATGCTGGGACAAAGAATGCTGTTGGATTCATGGTGTACAACTCTTGATGCAGAGGCTGCAAAAGCGTGATAGAAAGCTAAAGCACATCACAAAAGAGGATATGTGTGGAGGATTGTCATTATACTTCAGAATGCCAGAAACATAAGCATAAAACATAAATCATATGCTTTATGACCCGCTGTTTTGAATTGGAATAATTGCTCCTTTGTAGCGGCTACATGAATGTTAAAACATAAATACAATAAACAGAACCAAGTGCAAAGAAAATTGACTATTTGAGCTCAAATTAATATTTAGCAGAGAACTGTGGAAAGAAAATAATAAAATCTATGATATACTATAAACTGCTATACTTCTTGGCAAGAACATACCACTGATCTTAACTTTGAGGAAACACACCTTCTACACTTCACGTAAATAAGAAATTTGCAACATTATTTGATCAATATTTGCAAATTCACAATAAAATATTCATGGTGTAGGTATACAGAATGCCTTACTGCCAATTTTTTTTTTGAATTAAAAAAAATACTACATGCAAACACTTCATTAATTAAAATTATACAATTTGGATATTGTATACCTGATAATTTGATAGTATCCTCTGTTTGTATTCTCTGTGCCTTTGATCCTGCCAAATAACATCGGAACCATCATAAAAGCATGTGGTAAAATAATAACAACAAAAACAACACCAATAATAACAATAACAATATTAATCACTTAAAACTTACAATATCATGTACAGCCCATTAACCAGACAGTGACCATTGAATGATACAATGATACAAATTGCACCATCCGAAGCTGATGTCTAAGGGGAAAAAGATAGGAACCCACCATACATCTCAGCACATTACATAATGCTACTGAACGATATCACCAAGATTTATAAACCTTGAGACCCAAACACTTCCTACCTCAAGTTATTCTTAACACATGAGTTGTGAATATTTCTCAAAAGCATAGAGAACTGACAATTGACCGGAAAATATACGTTAAAGAATATGAATTGAAAAACAAACTGTACTGAAAATTATCAGCAAGTCTGACTAACTTCCAATACTTTAAATTTCAACTCACCAACTTCACAATCACCATCAAATAAAAAATCAACTCTAAAGTAACCCCATCTGTTACACAAACTAAAAACACCAAACATGTTGCAATTTTAGCTATCTTGAGACATGTTATCACGAAAACATCAAACAGGTTGGACCCTGTACCAGGCGTTTAGGGCATGTTTGGTACAGAAGTAACATATTTCAGTTTAAACCATTTATTTCATGCAGAATAACCCTAAATCCAGCGTCCACCCTCTAAACAATCAAGTGTTGTAAATTACTTTTATGATGCCATCCAGTTCAACCACCGGATTAAAACACTTGGACCTGAACCTGAACCTGAAACAGAAGCCTCGCCAGTTCAAGTTTTAACAACATTGCTTGAGACACAAGGTAAGCAATAAACCCTACCTACCCTCACCAGCCAACACACATTCTCTTCCAGCATTGTGCTTCAATCACTTCCACATACTAAACAAACAATACGCACGAAAGGGAGAAGAAAAGCATTCTAAAACACACAGAGCACACAAACACAAACAAACGATGAAGAAAACGAAGAATGAATGAGAAAGAGAGAGAAAAGAACACGGAATACAATAACAATACCCTTATCCTGGCAGATGGGGGAAGGTAGTCGAGGAGAATGCCGTTGATGTACTTGACCTTGTCGTTTCGGGGAGCCCTGAGCATGTTCGTCGGAAGGTGCTTCTCAAGGGAGCTGAAAATCGAAGGGCTGAAATCCAATTCCAAGTCATCGTACGATTCCGGCACGTGATCCCTGATCGGATTTACCCTCAGCCTGTGCCTCGACGGCGCCTTCCCCGAGCCCCCCGCTGCGCCACCGCTTCCGCCGCCGGAAACGGCATTCCCGCCGCCCGGGACGGCGTTTGTGGTGGCCGGCGACGCCACTCTCCGGCGGTCAATGGTGTCGCTGCGGAGGGACATGGTTCGACCCCTGCATTGCAACAATCAACGTTTTTCTCATCATAGCATTAATGGGTCCGAATGGAAAATTTGAAGGGGAAATTAGGGTTTTTAGGTGAAGTTGCTTGTACCTTTTCCCCGTTCTTACTAGTGAGTGAAGTTCAGCTTATTTTCTTTACAATAAAAATAAAATTGATAAAAAGAAAAAAGAAAAATAGTATAATTGAGTTGAGAATTTATAGGGCCTACCTTTTTGACATTGTTTTACTTCCACTTAAATAAGCTTGAGAAGGAGGTTGATATATTTGAATAATGCCCTACTCTCACTGCTATCGAATTCGAGCAAATTTCTCTCGATTTGTGAATGTGAGTGCCTTGATTGTATTGACTTGGATCAGAGCAAACTTCTTTCGATCTATGTGAGAGTGCCTTAGTCACACAAATACAAGATCAAATCAAGTTTCTTTCGATCTTGTTCTCAATGTTTTTGATGTATTGATACAAGGTTAGAGCAGCTTTCCTTTCAACCTTATATAAAAACCCTAGCCGCATCGATGTAGACTAAGTAGCTAGGTTGGTAATTGTTTGGGTTTCAAGTGCTCTGCAATTTGGGTTTTTTACCAAAATTGGATACTAGACTAATAAATTATATTTTGCTTAATTGGACTCACATTACATGTATACTTGTTTGGCACACTTAACCTGTGTTCTTTCATGTGAAAAATAATTACATGAAGTAGAGTTATAGATTTTTAAAATTTATATATCATTTAAGAAGTATAATAATAGCCTTAATTACTAAGTTACTTAAACCATATATATATTATTTAACACTAATTTGGTCATATTGTAATTATTTTTTAATATAGACAAGGTAAATGCATTCAAATTTAATAAATGAAAATCCTAAACCTAAACGTAGGCACTATAGTAATTAATTTTCGATTCTGTTTATGGTGCACCAAATAAAGTCAGGTGCACCACACACCACTTTAATCTCTTCCACTCAATAAAAACCAATAATTGAGATTAGGATGAACCACTAGCACACCCATAGAGTGCACTTTATAGTTCTCTCATCCTCTTCAATCTATCACCTTCTTCCTTCATATTTCGCTATCTCTGCTGTCCTTTGCCTTTATCAAAGCTCCACTTTCACAATCACCTCATGATGACTAGTCCCTAGGTGGTACTAGCTGCACCATCGTTAGCTAAGGTCATGCAGATGGTGATGATGATAGACAAGGCAACAAACTTGATAGTAGGGGTATACAAAGAACGTGTTGGGCTAGGTTGAGCCAAACATGAATTTGGTCCTACTTTTTTACTTTTAAGTTTTGCCATTGTTTAGAGCTCCAAGTCAATCCAACCATGACCCAATTAATGGCTGGGTCTAACTGAGTCAACTTGGCTTTTATACAATTAACAAAATTCAAAAGATATTTGGCACTATATATTTCAAAACAAACTAGATAACCATAAAAATAACATTAAGTTATTTAAATTGTATTGATTAAAGTAAAAAATCTTAGCGTAACCCAAAAAAAAAAGTATAAAATTTTATAATTTATCACTAATTTTTATAAAAAGATTATAATTCTAAGAAGTTTATTTGATTTCAAGCTGGATCAAACCAATCTGAAGTATAACTCGAAATCAACTCGAAAGTGCACCTTAGGTTGAGGGGACGTCCATCTCATTCCCCGATCAGAGAATGCCTTAAGAGTTATTGAGTGCTTATGTATATACTTGCATATCACTTATCAATAGAAAAAAAAATGATGATCAAACCAAAATTATAGTGGTAGATATAAGAATATGATACTAAAATATTATTGACAAGGGCACCAACAACACCCTTGAGATCCTTGAAGGCAAGGAGAGGTTCATTCAAAAGATTGCCTCTAGTCCTCTTTGGTATTGGTCAAAATGATCACCCAAATATTTTATCTTATAGATCTAATGCCAAAAACAAATATTCAAATTTAGGTGAAATAAAATGGGGGACGGACCTAGTCATGAAATATTTGAAGTATGTGTCCACACTAAATTTTGATGTTTTTCATATATATATATATATATATTGTCTATACTATTTTATTAAGTTAAATTTTTCATAAAGATAAAAATGATGTGAAACTTCTTATTATGTTTATGTATTATCTTTGTTTTTCATTAACTAAATTTTCTATATCGGTTGCTAATAATCATTTTGACCAGCCGCTGCTACCGCCGGCTGTCAACAAGAAAACAAGCGAAAATTACATAATCGTATGTTGAGACTAGTACTGGGTATACGGACCGGTTTGGTCCGTTTAGCCCGGTCCGCGATGGACCAATTTTAAACGAGTCGGACCGGACCGGTCTGTTTAATAAATAGACTGGCGTTTTGCCTAGTCCAGTCCCAAGCTTAGTCATGAGTCAGCTGTCATTCATGACTAGGCTTTTTTTTTTCTTTCATATATTTTTTTTTTACCTTTTTTAATATCCTATATTATATATTTATATTTATGCAATATATTTAATAATTTACATCACAAAATATATATACACATTCTTCTTTACAGTATACAATTTAAATTTTAAACAAATAACAGTACTAATTATTGAATACTGCAAATATTAAAATTCAAGTGTTAATTTTTTCAAAGTAATAACATACAAATTAATTACAAACCAATTAAATATGCATAACTTCTTCAAGTATAAAAAATATTTAAACTACTAAAGAATATAAATTAACAATTACTAACTATCAAAAGCTGGAGCTTAGCCTCTATGTCTACAGTATACGGGTTAGGCGGGTTGGTCCGCGGGCTAGGCGGAGTGGATCAAAAAAGTTCGCGAGTTGGCGGGTTAAAAATTTTCTGGTCCATTTTCATGAGGATTGCGAGTTAAACGGGTTGATCCGCGGATCACGGCCCATATACTCAGCTCTAGTTGAGACCAAACAAACTTCTCTCACTGCAGCAATAGAAATGCACTGACTCATGAATCAAAAGAAACGATACTCAAGCACGTCGAAGGGGGAACATTCCTTAAAAGGGCAGGCAGATATAGATGAAGCTAAATACTGAGCACCCTGTTTGCATAAATCCCTTTGATCCATCAGTATGTTGATATGTTGTGGTACATTTGACATACTTTTCTATGTTACAAATTTTAGACATCTATCTTCGAAATTCTAAAACATCATTTTTCAAATAAAAAATATTTTTTTATGTTTTATTATAATATGTAATATTTTATGAAAAAATCTTACTAAAATAACCACAAAACATACTAATTTGTCAATCATAACGATTATCAATTTATAAACTAATGAGGGGATAAAATAGACAATATTGGATAGAGTTAGAAAAAGACAATAAATAGTGAAATTGACAATTCATTAAAAGACGTCAAATATAAAGTGATCTCATATAGTATACATCAATTATCAAATGAAGGCATCTCTGCATCCAAAATGCCTGGGGTTGTACATGCACTCTAGCCACCTTTAAAAGAACTTTATGGAACCGCATAAAGTCATATAAAGATATTGTTTGGCGAAAGCAACTCTTAATCTTTGATCCAAATCCAATATTAGCCAGTGATTATATAGTTTTAGTAAACTAATCTCGTTTCCTCTCCTTTGTGGCGCGGCAGACAGACAATGTACTGTCACAATCAGCCACTCATTTGGAATATTCTCACACTTCTCAAATTGCGCCTATTGTTAGTATTAATTAGTTTAAATTTCTTGAGACCAGCATGAACAAATATATAAAATATAAGGTTCATGAATAAGCACAACGAACCAATAATTTTCTTCTCGTGATCTAGTTGATGCATTGACTAAGATGTTTGTCAGGGAATATTATAGCTTCTGTCTTGATAAAAAAAAAGATTATATTGTAAGAACAACTTAATGATGCAATGTTAATTTATACGAAAGTAACATATTGGTTATTCAATTGAACATTTCAGTTATATGGGGTCATGACTCGTGGGCCATATGGCCATTAGCCTTATAGTTTCCCTTTAACCGTTATGTGCACTTCGATTCAACTTTAACAAAGTTGGCAGAAGAACCTACAACTGACAATTAGAGGGCTTATAATTTAGATTTATCACAATGATCTTACTCAGTTAAAAAAGAAAAACAGGTAAAGAAAAAGAAAAGAAAGCTTCTTTACTTGCAAATAAATGTGAAGTGTTAATAAACCAACACTGTTGCGGCAACGTCTTATTCCAGTGCATCTGCGCCGCCTTTATTTCTTCATGAATGATAAAGAATGCTTAAACAAAAAACACCGGCACATGCAACTTTAATTCACATTTCTATTATTCTCCCTTCATTTATTGGGATGCATTCAAAATCAAATTCTCTCAAAATAAGAATCACCTTAATTAGTAGTGGCCGGCCAATGAAACATTATTATCAAAATGTTACGTCATATTGTATATCAATAGATATTAGACTCTGTTGGACTGAATTTATGGCAAAAAGAAAAAGAGACGAAAGAACTCAAATGATTGCTTGACAATGATAGAGAATTGGTACAACGGTCTCGCTAGGAGAAAGTGGGAACATGCATGGTCATGCAAATGATAGAGGTTGGCCACTCTCTAACTACCTGGTTAACATGATTCACCTTTTCTTTGTCTCCCTAAAATATTCAATTTAAAAGTCATCAAGCACAAGAAATTATTAAATTTGTATATCTAAGATTTTGTAGTCTAGAGATAACGTAGCATATATGTTAAACGTTTATATGCTATTCTGAGGCTCCTAATAATATCGTTACCTGCTGAAATATTCACAATATAAAAATGTAAAATGTTGAATGTTCCTTTCCATATATAAGCACCTATCCCTCGTTGTTGTCCCTCATATCATAACCAAGTCTAGTTAAGTTGCTACAAAGCCTTCAACTAGAACACAAGAATGGAGAGTGTGACGGCAAAAAAAGTGAAGCTTCTTGTGGCATTGATTGCGCTACAGTTCTGCTTTGCAGGATTTCACATTGTCTCTAGACTTGCACTTAACATTGGTGTCAGCAAAGTCGTTTACCCTGTTTATAGAAACATAATTGCCTTGCTTTTGTTGAGCCCGCTTGCTTATTTCTTGGAGAAGTGAGTTTCATGATGAGTTGAAACTTGTTTTCTCCTTTCCTATAATATCCTTTCTGTTATAGCTTTTTCATCTTTCTAGACAGATTTTGACATGGGACAATGTTTTATCCCGATGAACAGGAATGAAAGACCACCCCTTACTTTTTCTTTGCTGATTCAGTTCTTCCTATTAGCATTGCTGGGGTAAGCAATAAATAACCTGCAACCAGCCAGCAATTCTCCACATGCATTTTCATTTCCTTCTTGTTATTCCTTATAGTATTTTCTTCTGTCTGTGTTTTTTCGTTGGTTATATTAGCATCACAGCAAACCAAGGGTTTTACTTGTTGGGATTATATCATGCTTCTCCAACTTTTGCTTCTGCAATGCAAAACTCAGTTCCTGCCATCACTTTTGTCATGGCCTCAGCTCTAGGGTATATTAAACTATCCATGCCTAGCTCCTTCTGACATTCTTTATCATTTTCTCTTTTCATCTCTTGACAAGTTCATAAACTCTCTCTCGATTTTCTGACAGACTTGAGGAAGTCAGCATCGCAAGAAGAGATGGATTGGCAAAAGTTCTAGGAACTATTGCCTGTGTTGGGGGTGCCACTGTGATTACTCTCTACAAAGGCCCTCCTCTTCTCCACCTGCAGGCACCTCAAACACATGAAGGCACCTTAGGCGCAGATCAGTCATCAACAAAAGTGCAAAACTGGACATGGGGTTGCATATACTTGCTTGGACATTGTTTATCATGGGCTGCTTGGATGGTTTTTCAGGTCTGTATGTTCATGATGATCATGGCTTACATAGGTTAATCTAAACTGAAACTGCAGATCACCAAACCTTTTGCAGTGTCTGTAGTTGCTTGTTGCTACATATCTTTCACTTGACTCGTTCAACTGTTATTTTTATATTAACCAAGGTCACTAAACATCTTTTGCAGGCCCCTGTGGTGAGGAAGTATCCAGCAAAACTATCACTCACTTCCTTTACATTCTTCTTTGGATTGATTCAATTCTTGATTATAGCAGCGTTCGTAGAAACTGACTTGGAACGTTGGAAGATAATATCAGCAGAAGAGCTTTTTACCATTCTATATGCTGTAATACTCATTAACTTTGCACACTCATGAATTATTAAATTTGTTTTATATGACATATCTAGTTTGTGGAAATACATAATTTGCAAATTTTTGTATATATGATCATTCCAGGGAGTTGTAGCATCCGGCATCGTCATCTCTCTCCAAACATGGTGCATTCAAAAGGGTGGCCCTGTGTGTGTTGCTGTCTTTCAACCCTTGCAAACCTTTCTAGTTGCCGTAATGGCAGCCCTAATCCTTGGTGATCAGTTATACTCGGGAGGGTATGTAGACAATTTATTAACCATCAATGGAAGAGTTGTTCTACCAATTTTGAATTATATTTATGAGAAAAAAGAATAGTGGCATTCAAAAGTTTCCTCTTGTTTCGTTTTTCATTTTTTAAGTACAAAATCCTGATATATTCTAGTTTGATCACAGGATTATTGGTGCAATTCTTATCGTGCTTGGTCTCTACCTAGTCCTCTGGGGCAAGACCAAAGAAAAAAAGGTGACTAGCACAGAAAAAGCATCATTAACAAAGCCCTTGCTCAATGCTGAGGAAGAGAATCAACAAGTTGATGCAGCTCCTAATGACATACCTTGACATCTCTACCCGTTGACATACACACACCAGATTATTACCTAGTTCTGGTGTAGTAGTATCAGCATAATCGCTGCTATACAGTCCAGCTGTTCGCGGAATCGCAACTCGTGCAAGATTAGGTGATTTTCCATTATGAATCTATCTTAGTTATTAGAGTCAAAGACTCAAAGGCAAGGCTGTTGGTGGATTACACTTTAACGACAAGAAAAAATTTGGTCGGTTGGAAGCAAATGTCCATCCATGTGCATTACATTACACACACACATGTATATCAGAATTTATATATAAAAACATATTTACCGCAAAATCAACTATAAGATTTCATGTCCACAAAGATTGAAGATCACTCTAGGTAAATTAGTCTAATTTTTCTCTAGGAGAATGGATGAGTTCTCCTTCATACCAAATAACAGTAACTTACGACAGTAACCTCGCTCAAACTTCCCCAAGAAGATGCAAATTTATACTCTATCCGATCTTGAATAATTGTCCAATTTAACATGTGCACTGAACTTAAAAAAATAATTGAAGAAAAATCAAAGTTAAAATATGTTTAAAATAACTTACTGAATCCCCTTATTTCCTTTTAATAATTCAACTCTCTCCCCCTTATTCCACTATATCTCTATGCTCTTTTAATAGCAGTTAATAGGACATTATTAAAAAAATAATTAATATTATTTAAATTTTTAAAATAAATAATTATTTCTAGATAAAGAAAATTTTTAAAATAAATAATTACTCTAAAATAGCAATAGTAATACTCAATATCCATTAAAAAACAAAAAAATCAAGCACAACGAGATCAAGATTATCTGTGCTCGTGTAGCACCACTATAGTGATTGGTTGCTACACATAAAGCTGTTTTTATGGAGAGTGTACAAAACTAAGATATTTTAAAAATATTATTTATATCTTATGGAATATCATGTCGACACGCATATCATCCACCGTTAAATAAGATGTGAAGCCTATTCGACTGGAGTCCGCACCCATCTAACAATAGATGAGATATGAGTCAGCATGGCATTCCATATATTGTTAATATAGATAACATACATCTACTTACACAATAGATGGGTGTACGAATTGTTTCAATGATCTAAATCCTTTAGGTCTTATTGGGTAACTATCCCAAGACAATGTAGACAAAGACCATAAAAATGAAAACATAAAAAGCAATCCCTATATCATATTTGATTGTGGAATATAAGATATAATAATTGTCTCTATATCTTAGTTGAAAACATGGGGATAAGACAATAAATTCATGATAAAAGATATTATACACCCCCTTCGGACCACCACAACCGGTCCACCGACCATCGGACCGCTACATGCTGATCATCGGACCAACGCTACATCACCCATGGTTGTGAGGACACATTGGAAAATATAAAATATGTAGAGAGATATTATTAAAAAAAATATTAAAATTTTTGTCTTCGTATCTTGTTCCCACTTTTAGAGGTACATAAATTTTCTATATTTCCATCCCGAGGATAGAAAATTTGCTCCTGTTTTCACCCCCAAATAAGTTTGTGTCTCTAGCATTTTCGTCTTTCTATCATAGAGACAGCTATCAATGCTACTTTAAAGCAGGGATCTCACTTTAGAAAGTAAAGTTAGGTGATTTTACCTTCAAATCAATAAAGGTAGAGAACAGGAGCCCTTTTCATTATATTGATATGAGGATAAGGTTCCTCACTTTGCTTTTCTAAAATGAGATTCCCATTTTAGAGGATTCCAATCCATTTTGCACTATGACAGAAATTCTAAAACTATCGTTCTTCTAATCTCACAGTAATTGAAAGAAAAAGCCAGCCGACGCATAAGAGTTTGTTACACAACTCTCCACTCAATGATTCTCTAACAATATAAGGTAGTCAGCACTCTATGACCACGGGCCAACAACCACTCAGTCTCGTCTCGTATACACCATTCATACTCCAGTGAATGACCTGCTAAACTTACTCTCTCAAAGTGATGCCAAGGGGCAAACCCCCGAAAAAGTACGTATACTAGACTACAAAAGGTTATACACACACAATTCTTATCACATCCAATTGGATGAAATCCATTGCGACAGAGCAGAATACCCATCTGAAGTTCATATGAGACTCTAGTTGCTACCCCTAACTCAGCAATCAATGGAGTAGCACCCCCCAAATCCCCAAATATCACTAGCATCCATACTCTAATTTCACAAGAATAGAACCAAGAAAGATATTAGCAATTGCTCTTCTCTGCTTTGAAGAAACCATCCTAACGAGAGTAAGCAAGTAGAGTCTTTGGTTATTCATACGCTCAAGACTTAAGAGAGGATAGACGTAAAATCAATAGACTTGATACATCCAGTGGATTCAACCAAATTGTAGCTCTCTCTCCACACAAATAATCACTGCAGGATGAGTAACTACCATATGAAGATTCATCATAAGTATGGGAGCTTGACCGAGGTGGCAATTGTGGAAAAATGGATCATCCAGAGCACAGACACCGAGACTCCAACACACTACCAGAGGATCATTTGCCTTATTTAATGAGATTCCTACATTCCGTGAACTAACAAATTTTATGATGCTTTGCTTCCCATAAACAGCCTAGAGTAGACATATTAACTTGCCAAACATAGAATAGATTGCCATCTTATTTTTTAAGCAGCATCATATTCATAAGAGTAAGCATTTGTGAAATAAAAAATTCTTTCCACACTGATCATACACTTCCAAGAAGATATTAAATTTGTTTTAATAAGCAGTTAAGCACCCATTCCTTTCAGACTCGCATATGATACAGATATACAAGTATGGACCTATGGCCTATGGTTAGAGTAAGCGAAAGGCATGATTATAATCAATAGCAATGGCTCAGATGAAGATAAATCTAATATTAATAAACTCCCAAGCCCAATGCACATCAAGTAAAAAGGGGTTTCTGATGACTTCAGGAAGCATCACAAGGACATCCAAAATTTTAAATAACAGCAGCAGCCAAAGCAAGTCAAAATTACTTAACCACATTCACTAAAAGGCACATACACTACCAAATTTAATAAAAGCACCAAAGACATGATATGATGATGACTCAATTTTTTGTCCAAATTCCTGTCACTGTTCAATCAACTCTACCTCACAGTTACAATATCATCAATCTTCAAAATCATCCGCACACACTCTGTTGCCAAGGTGATTGCACTCGTGCTTACAAGTAGCGGCTGCACCACATTCTCCTCCAAGATGTTGGTAATCTGACCCTTCCTCACATTGATTCCGGCATTGATCTCTCCCTGGGCATGGCGGTTCCTGAGCTCAGTCACGATCGCAATCGGGTTCAACCCTGCATTCTCAGCCAAAGTATAAGGAATGACTTCAAGTGCCTCAGCAAATTCTCTAACACAGTAACCCTCCATCCCATGCAACACTTTAGCCCACGCACCCAGCTGCCTCGAAAGCTCAATCTCCGGTGCGCCACCACCAGCAATCAGAAACCTCTTAGCAACCAAACATCTAACAACACACAAAGCATCATGAAGACTCCTCTCAGCCTCATCAAGCACCAGCTGGTTAGATCCACGGACAAGCACAGTGGTGGTCCTGCCCATATCCTTAATCCCAGTGATCTTCACAATCTTGCCATCACCAAGAGAAACCTCCTCCACAAGGTCCGCATAACCCAACTTCTCAGCACGGAAGTGCTCAATGTTGGCAATGGGCAAGCAGTTCAGGGTCTTGGTAATGAACTCAATCTCATCCCTCTCCACATCCTTGATAACCAAGATCTTAGCTTTGGCGAGGTAATGCAGAGACAAATCAGTAACAGCATCCCTAAGAATACTCTTCTGAATCAACAACACATTACATCCAGTGGCCTTAATCTTCTTAATCATGCCCAGAATATAACTCCTCTCCTCCTTGAGGATCCTATCCATTTGAGCGTAGTCACTTACCACAATGCTCTGCTCGATGTCGGTCTTGGGAGGGGAAATCTGGAACTGGATGACGGCGATCTTGGCGTTCTCCATGCGGGTGGGGCCGCCGGCAGCGTGGCTTACCTTCTTGTCGAAGACGAGGCCCTTGACGAGCTCGGTATCGTCGACGGTGCCGCCAAGCTTCTTGACGATCTTGATGTCGCGGAGGTCGACCATGTCGGGGGTGGCGGGGTCGACGACGGAGAGGACGGCGTCAACGGCGAGGGGGGCGAGGAGGGAGGAGTACTGGCTGACGACCTTGCTGTTGAGGGAGGTGGAGGCTGACTTGACGAGGGAGTCGCGGTCGGAGAGGTCGAGGGGGACGGCCATGGCGGAGAGGACGTCGAGGGCCTTGAGGGAGGCCTTGTGGAGGGAGTCGGAGATAACGGTGGGGTGGATGCCGCGGGAGAGGAGTAGGAGGCACTGCTCGAGGAGGGCGCCGGCAATGACGACGACGGTGGTGGTGCCGTCGCCGGCGGCGGAGTCCTGGGACTTGGAGAGCTCGACGAGCATCTTGGCGGCGGGCTGAAGGACCTGCATCTTGTTGAGGATGGTGGCGCCGTCGTTGGTGATGATGACCTCGTCGGAGGAGGTGGAGATCATCTTGTCCATGCCCTTGGGGCCCAGGCTGGTGCGCACGGCGTTCGCTACGGAGCGCGCCGCCACGATGTTGGCGTGGCGGATGTCCTCCTTGCGCTTGTTGTCAACATACGACTCCGTCTTCGAGGAACGCTGCTGCTGCTGGGGAGCCGCGATTGCCGCCATTCTTGCCTTGCTTTGCTTTGACGATGTTGATGATGGTGGCGGTGGTGGTGCAGAGTGAGTGCGAGGGCGAACCCTAATGAGTTACGAGTGGGTGATGAAAGGGAAATGGAAAACCCTAGATTTGATTTGAGAGTGAAGAGAGTTGAGTGACTGCTCTTTTTCTTTTCTGTTGGGTGAGGAGGGTTTTGTCTTTGGAGGCGCGATTCATTCGGTTTTTCTAGACTATTTGAGTTTCTCTGCCCTTTTTTTTTCCTTTACCCCCTCCTAAGTTTGACAAATTGTCAAGGATTCAATGGGAATTTTAATTTTTTATTTTTTTATTTTTTAAAATTTATAAATAAAAAATTAAAAGTTTTAAAAATTTAAATTTATAGTTTTTAGAATTTTTAGTTTTTTTTTTATAGATTCTGAAAAATTGAAAAGTGAAAACTCAAACCAAATTGACCTTTAATGTCACCTAAGTGAATATAATTAATTTTCACCTTTACTATTTAAAAAGCTTTGTAAAATAAGAGATTGATTAGGTAATAGTATTAAAAATTATCAGTATATCAAAATCAAACTCTATTTTGAATTTTATTTACATATTCATGTATTTATATAATGTCACATAAACAAGTTTTGCATAATCGACTAATTTAAGTTTCATATTGTGTAAAAAACATTTTGTATAATCATCTTATAATGCTTGGCGTACACGTGTCAGTAGATAAGTTTCGGGTGATCCTAAGGCCCCCCGGGACCCACCCATATTACCGGGTTCGGTTTTTGCTAAGTTTGGAACCCTACACCTCAATAGAGGGCTATATGTTAGAGCTATTTTTTTGGGATCAAAAGTCCCGGTAATTGCTCTCTAGATAGATAAGAATTGATGTGTGATTTTTAATAAATTTTATAAACCTCTATATGTTTCATTTCTAGCCTTCAAGTTTAGAAAATAGCCGGAATTCTGGATTTTGAACTAAAACTCAAAAATGAGATTTTGATTGGTTGGGTTTTTGGTTTTTTTGATATTTTATTTGAATCCAAATAGGAGGTATTTCCTTATTTCCATTTATGTTTTAAAGTTAATAGGAAAGAAAATAAATGATTTAACTTATGTTTTATTTGAATACCATGGCGATAACAAATCTCTTTGATATATAGTTACTAATATACTCGATACGTAAGTGACATGGTGTAGTCAAAGTGATTTCTGTCCTCATTTGGTGTTGTTGTTCTTTGGCCCACAATTTGGGGATTCCTTTCTTTGTCCACTGACTAAGGACCCCATAGAGGAGGCAGTGTTGGATTTGCTGTCCACGGCTAGCCATTTTGTTGTCCACGGTTAGCCATTTTGTTGTCCATGGCTAGCTATTTTGCTGTCCACGGCTAGGAATTTTAGAGAAGTAATGCTAGTGCATGATGACAGCAAAATTGACAGCAAAGTGCTTCATGACAGTAATATTTTGCTGTCATAGAGTTCTTTTCACAGCTGTGAAGGAGTTTTCACATCTGTGAAGAAGTTTCCACAGCTGAGAATCAATTCCCACAGCTGAGAATGAGTTCCCACAGCTGAGTTTGAGTTTTTCACAGCTAGGGATGAGGTTCCCACAGCTGAAGGTAAATTTCCACAGCTGAGGGTAAGTTTCCACAGCTGGAAATATAATTCTATAGCTGATAATGGGTTTCCACGGCTAACTCTACAGCTGTGACAAGTTTGTCACAGCTGAGACCTTTAGTGCACAATAACCCGTAAGTGCGATTTCCTTCGTCATAAAATGGAATGGCGTAAAAACCTTTCCCCCTCATTTTTCTTTATTTTCTTCAAACCAGAAACCTTTCCCTCTCTTTTTCCTTCAACCCTATTCCAATCTAGCTCCCATAAATCATCAAGGTGAGTATATATTACAAGATCTTGTTTCCATTTTTGTCATTCTTGCACATTCTAGAAATGGGCATTTTTATTTCTCTCTTTTTGTCATGTGGAGGTGCTCTCCCAATATTGTTAAGGTTAGATTAGAGTTACTTAGGTGTTAATAAATTATAATACTGAGTTTATTGGCTGTTTTAGTCGACGTGGTGCCTCCCCCTACTCCCCGGAGCTCAGTTAGAGTTGACGTAGTGTCTTCCTCCCCTCCAGGTGAGTGGGTTCAGATCCTATGGCCCTTATGTTGGTCATTAGAATTAATTTCTTTAAATCATAACATGATTTCTTGATTTTAGACAATAATTTAAGAGAATTGAGTTTATGATTGGTTATCGAAATTATTGGAAGGATTTATTTTCAACTTGAACATGAAATGTTTATTTTAATATGAACTCATGGGACCATTATTGATAAAATGATTTTTATCAAAGAGCATTATTGATTTTTAGAGACTTTATAAATTTTCCCCATTGATGCTAAAATTTATTTAGTTATATATTATGGAGTTTTATGCTTAGAGAAAAGCTTAGAGCATAGATTTAGAGAAAATAACTGTGATATCCCAAATAAAGAAATTATAATTATTTTGAATTATTATTATTATTATTATTTATTATTATTATCAAGTGCATCTAACACTAATATTATTTAATATTATAATTACTAAGTATGGTTAGCATTAATATTAGTTATTACTATTATTAAGTCTAGATATATGCCACTAATATTAATAATAATTATTATTACTAAGTGTAGCTAGCATTATCATTATTATTATTAAGTGTACCTAGCATTATTATTATTTAACATTATTATTACTAAGTGTAGCTAGCATTAGCATTATTATTATTAAGTGTACCTAGCATTATTATTATTTAACATTATAATTACTAAGTGTAACTAGCATTATAATTATTATTATTAAGTGTAGTT
>JAVHNL010000335.1:0-63981 GCA_031216105.1 Dalbergia cultrata | reverse complement strand
ACAATGTCCAGAATGTGTGTAAGGCAGGGAGAAGCCAAGCTTTGTATTTAATTGTTCAATGTTCATGTTTCATGCAGCTTGCGGAGTCTGCCAAGGCCCGGTTTTCTGCTCGTGACTATAGTGATCATCTTGCACTTGTGCGAGCATTTGAGGGTTGGAAAGATGCTGAAGCACAGCAAGCTGGTTATGAGTACTGTTGGCGAAATTTTCTTTCCTCTCAAACACTTAGGGCCATTGACTCCCTTCGAAAGCAATTCTTTTACCTGCTCAAAGATATTGGTTTGGTTGATCACAATTCTGGAACCAGTAATACTTGGAGTCACGAGGACCATCTAGTCCGAGCAGTCATCTGTGCGGGTTTGTTTCCCGGTGTATCCTCTGTTGTGGTAATCCACTCTAATACTCTGTTGTATTTGTGTGATACTTCAATTTTCAGTTTTCACTTTTTTCTGTGTATTGCTATACACATGCGCGTGCACACACTTGTACGTACACACACACATACGAAGGAGGTATATGGCCTTGCTTACATTTTTGCTCCCCTTAGTTTCTGCTCAATTTTGCTGTTGATATGGACTGTTGTATCAAGGGCACATCATAGCCTCACCAGACTGTTGCCAAATCAACATCATGCTATAACATGGGGACTTGATAACTACGGTGGTTGTATAACACTGCAATTAGTAGGACAAAAATGGATCTTTGTTCCAATTACAACCACCAAAGTTGTAATTTTGGTGGTTGTAATTTTAATAAAGATTTTCTTGTGTATATCTTGTTGACGCGAGGTTGTGCAAATTGTGTTATACAGAACAAAGATAAGTCGATAGCACTGAAAACAATGGAGGATGGTCAGGTTCTTCTGTATGGGGTAAGTTACTCCTTTAAATATATGATTTTTTATTTTTTTTTTATCAATTCTTGTATTCTTATCACCCAGTTTTTGATTGGAAGAAAATATAATCCATCAAAGTTCTAATAGTTTAAATTTGGGTTTCTACTATGGCTTGGTTCTGTGTTGTGTAGAACTCTGTAAATGGTAGTGTACCCAGAATTCCATACCCATGGTTGGTGTTTAATGAAAAGGTGAAAGTGAATGCAGTATTCCTCAGGGATTCTACTGGCATATCTGATTCAGTGCTGCTCTTGTTTGGTGGGAATATATCTAGAGGTGGACTGGTAAGTTCCTACCTTATTTCCTCTTCACCTTTCACAGGATCAGCTGTTCTTGATTGTATGTATCGGGTGTTACCTTTTTGACTACTTATTGTGCTGCAACCTGTGGTGAGCATATAATTGTTTTGACAGGATGGTCACCTGAAAATGTTGGGAGGTTATTTAGAATTTTTCATGAAACCTGAATTAGCTGAGACTTACTTAAGCTTAAAGAGGGAACTGGAGGAACTGATACAAAAAAAGGTAAGTTCAATTCCATTGGCCATAGCTTTTAAACTTATCCAGGAATTATTCATTTGTGTAGCCACATTCTTCCATCAATTTTCAGTCTCTTCAAGTTCTTGACCCTGTTACTTCATACTTTGCTTGTTATGCCAGCTTGTGGATCCCACATTGGATACACAATCGCCTAAAGAGCTTCTTTCAGCTGTTAGATTGTTGATATCAGAGGATCATTGTGATGGAAGATTTGTCTTTGGTCGCCGGGTTGTACCTCAGTTAAAAAAGGCGACAACCACAAACTCGACAAGTAGTGGTGGAGTTGGGGGTGATAATTCTAAAAACCAGCTTCAAACATTGCTTAACAGGGCTGGACATCATTCACCAACCTACAAAACAAAGCAACTGAAAAACAACCAATTCCGTTCTACTGTCATATTCAATGGCTTGGATTTTGCTGGCCAGCCTTGCACCAGCAAGAAACTAGCAGAAAAAGCCGCTGCTGCCGAGGCTCTCCTATGGTTGAGGGGTGAGGATGCCCATTCTTCTCGAGATGTTACTGACCATGCGTCTGTGCTTTTGAAAAAGAGCAGCAAGAAAAATAGGAAAACTTCGTTTAGTGGTGCTAAATGGAGTTGAGTTAATTTAAAAGACCTGTATCTATCTGGGATAGATTTGTTATGTGTTTTTCTACCGAGAAAGAACATGTTCAGGTTGAAAGCCCTGATGCATTGGGTACAAGGATCTTCCTAGTCATAATGTCAACGGTGAGTGTATAGAGAGCTATCGATGGAACTAGAATATGACAGATACAGATCTGAACCCTTGTTTTTGTAAAGGGTGATTCCATGCAGAGTCTACCTAGATTTAGGGCAAAGTCTACCTAGATTTAGGGCAAAGTCCAAGACATATAATTCTACAGATGCTCTTGATAAATTTGGGCCCAGACCAGAGGTTGGCTGGCTGAGCATCTGATTTACTTGCACAGGAATGAAATTCTTTACAGTCTTAGACAAGACTTTTTGAGGAAGGGATATCTGTGCACTCTTAGATACCTAGTCAAATATGGTAGTTGCTGATGAGGCATGTTTAGGTTTGCTCAAGCCAGCTGATCATCGAGTTGAAATGTAGAATCTATGTATGTATTTAAGGTGAATTGTACTCCTTTGTAGTATGAGCCTTGTTACTCCTACGAACGATTCTTTATAATTCTTTTCATGCTGATATTGAAAGATATAGCTAACTTTAGTCTCTGAAGATCACAGAATCTATATACAGCAGGATGAGGTCTGCACAAAGAAAAGCTCAGTATCACCATTCACCACTCATCAGACTCGTCGTTTCGCACAGCACATCAAATTTCTATGAACCTCGGTAGATTCCTTCCTATACGTAACAGCACTAATGTTAAAACAATCACGTCAGTACGTCCACGTTCCGCTATAAAATAATTGTAAATATGCAATACAGTTGTTATTCTCTAAGTCATTGGTATTTTCATTATATGCAATACAGTTATTAATCTGCGTGAGTCATTGATATATTCAGTATTGTTATTCTTACTGATTATATTACTATTTTCATAATTTTGACTTGGTAATAAGGATTCTTTTTTTTTTTTTCTTGTCCAGCCGTTCACCTCTTGTTGCAAGCAGTTATTAATTATGTATATATTATTTTTTTTTGTGACAAAATGTAAATGATAAAATAGAAAAGGAGACATTATTTAGGGCAGGTGGTTTCTACCCGAGAATATGAACGTGTAGCAGGTTCTTAGAAGTAACAAAAGCACCTTCCACGCAATACACTGCATGATGCCTTTGGGCCATTTCTTAATCCCTGCAGGTGCTATACAACAAATGTGACGACTTTAAGGAGAACAATGATTTTTTAAATCTTGAGTTACACAGACAATGGAAATCAAATGTATTATTGTTATTATTATTATTATGTAACTGGGGCGTTCCTTGGAAATACTAGCGATCAATAACGAGAAGTAGCAGCTGAAGAAATGCTCTTTCTTGGTTTTGGAAGACTAGGTGTTGAATCATGATTTTGCAAAATGCTACTCTCCATCACCATTGCCATGGTTACAAATCAGAGAGAGAACCGAATCTTAAGTTCACTTCGATTCAATAAGTAACCAATCTCACCGACTCCACTTTCCAAAGAAGCAGGTGCAACGCGTCCCACAGAAAGTCATATATAAAAACAGCTTCATAATAAAGGGAGGAAAGAAAGTAAAAGTCATCATCCTAAAAAATGTGAGTGTACGCTATATGTTCACTTGCACTATAGTTTTTATCAGAACTTTGGTGCCCTTTCACTCAATACTTACACTAATCACCATTTGCCGTTAGTACATCATAAAGTAGAAAAAAAAAAGATTCCAGATTTCAATCAAATTTCACACGACACAGCCTAAATTGTTTGTTATTGCAAGCTGTCCGGTTCACTGAACATCGTTTTCTCTTTCATACAAATATTTTGTTGTAGATGATGCCTTCTTTGTCGTTTATTTTGTATGCTAGCTAGATTGAAAAACAACGGATAATAATGAATTAAAAACAAAAACTCGACCACAGTGTGATCTGATACTCACCCACCATGAACAACTTACTGCATGGAAGGACCCCAACTTGCTAATGATGGAATCAAAAGCCATATGTACTTACTGATGCAATAGCTCGAGGGCTTTCTGCAATGTAGGCCTAAACCTATTAACATCAAGCATCACATTTTGTTGGTCCAAGTATGCAGCCTTAAATGCTAACCATCCTTGTTTCTTAACTGATGGTGGATCTTTTATAGTCATGTGATCTGGTGGATACTGTTGTATAAGAGTGCTTTCTTCCAACCTTATTTTGTATTCCAAATACTTTAGGCCCATATCCTTTGAGGGCAATCCGAAGTCATAATTGGCAAGCCATTCCACCCCACCATAAGGCACTATTTGTATGAGAACAGCATTTTCAGGAAGGAAAAGTATGTTAGTGAGACCAGCACCATGAACTCCCAATAAGACATCACAAGAATTCACAGCTTTTGCAAATTTTGACATGCTCCCTCCTGCTTCCATGATGATGACCTCGAAACCAAGGCTTTTAGCCATCTTTGCTATTTGAGCCGTGTTAGTGAATGATCTTGATCTTCTTCTTGAAAGAATCAGGAGCCTCGGCTTCTTGCTTTCACCCTCTCTCATTTGCATTGCTTTAACTCTCTTTAATGAATAGGAACTCCTCAAAAATTCCCTGAAGTCTTTTATAGAATAAGAATACTTTTGAGGGTCAATGCTTAGCTCTTTAGGATACCGTTTGAGACCCACATGCACACGTGGGAAGCAATGAACTTCATCATCTCTATCAATGTTCACAACCTCATACCTGGACAGCTTATTGAGAATTGCTTGGTACTTCCTAACCCACCAAGGACGCATATTAGTTATGATGAGTTTCACATCTCCATTAAATTGCCTTGAAGTCAAAAACAGTGGAATGATAATGTCTGCGAATTCATGGAAATGGTTTCCAACATACCCTCCAGCAGAAAATATCACAGCTGGAATGCTGTGATGTTGGGTGCACTGAGGGAATTTTTGGTCAACTTTTACTGGCATTAGTGACCATTCTCTTACTTGATTCATTGCATCTACATCCCACTTTCGAGCATAAGGCCTTATAGTCCATGAGATGTTTTCTGGTGAGATGGTTGTTTCAGGTGACACAATGTAAACGGAGGAGGATTTTCCATGGACTCGGATGTCTCCTTGGGTTTGGCAAAATTCTGCTTTTTCTTCTGAAAAGCAAATTGGCTCCACTTTCTTTGTTTCTGTTTCTTCCACTGCAAAATACAGAATGGTTGCTTACACATAAAGGTTCTTGGAGAATACTTAGTACAATACGAAAGATCAGAAGACTGATTTTAGTTAGTTTTCAAGTTTCAATCTTATAGAGATAACCAAATTTTACCTTCAGCTTTTGGTGGTGGGCTGCTGGTATCATTGATGAGAATCTTTGTTGCATTATCTTCAACTGCAAAATGAAGAAGGTTCTGTCAAAATTATTACCCTCCACATTCCATGCATTGCCATCAGAGGGAGGTGTTCATATGGTTAAACCACAAGGAAAGCTGATTTGAACCAGTTCTTATTTTTTAAACTTGTTATTACCTTTAGCTATCTGTGGAGAGTTTCTGGTGTCATTGATATGATTCTTTGATACTGCGATTTCAGCTGGCAAATGAAGGATATTATTCAAAGTTAAAGGTCTAGCTAGGCCCAGCTCAAATCCAATTATGATTACTGAGATTTAGCAAATCTTACCATCACTCTTTTGTGGAGAACGGTTAGTGTCAATGTCATCAACAAGAATTTCGGCTACAACGTTTTCAGCTGCAGGCCAAAGAACCATCACCATTATACAGGTTACCAAAATCATTTACGTCATCATAGTACATTTAGCATCTAACGTTGGCCTTTAGCTCTTCTTCGGAGGGAAGTTATCTAAATGGGTAAACTATAAATGAAGCTAATTAGAGCGAGAAGATTCTAAATATCATACACATACCTCTGGCTATTTTTGACGAACTGCTGGTGCCATTGAGCATCAACATTTTGCTGTCAACACTGACAGAGAGCCTCAGGTTCACTGTTAAGAAACAAGGGAAGTTAAAGATATACACCTGATGAGTAAATTAAAGGCTGCCATTCATATTTATAATATTGAGTGACGTGATTGATCTACATTTCATGCCAAAACACTTTGAAGCAAAAAACAACACCATACACCACCATGCATGCTTGTACTATGGTGTTGGATTATGAGAAAAAAAGGTGGCTAATGCAAAAGGGTAGAGAGCAAGAGTTGAGCACTCACAAGCATGAATAGGACCCAGGTAAGGCTTAAACACTGTGCAAAGGCTCAAAACTATTATTAAGCAGCCCAAAAGTGCTCCATATCCCAATCTCTTCTGCTCATAACGGCTAAAGCTTTTGGCAAATATTGTATTGTACATCATTTTCGGTCACCCAAGAAGCCAACTCTATGTGAGGACTACGATACCGTCTTACAAATAGAAGCCATTTCTGATAAAAATCTGATTAGCGGATGACATGAAAATCTTTGTACCCGTCTTTTAAGGTGGGAAGTAGACGGTGAAGCAAGATTTTGAGACACTACTATATGACAAATGGAGGAAGGTTGAGGTGCATTTTCTTTTGAAATGTTGCCCCCCACGTAGTTGTTAGCTCTTGAATCAGGAGGGTTCTCCAAATACTAACATAATATATCAACAAGAATGAAAAGGACATTGTGGTTGACTGTTTGGACAATAGAATCCTTTTCAATGATTGGTATTTGGTTAGGTTATATTTTTTACACATATGAAGCATGAACTGCCCGGCTGTGGTCCATCTTTGAAAACTATTAACCAACTAAAGCTTGTTTAAAATGTTCATATCAATTATTGTACTTCTTGTAATCACCCTTACCACATTACCACTAGATTTCCACACTTGGTGGCACATAGCTCAAGTGAAATTTTTACTCAAATCAACATCTGCATGTAATAAGCATCTTAGCTCAGTTAACTTGGTAAACAAAAAAGCGAGGACAAACAACCAGTATGAACTATTATATCTAAGTGCCATTGCCTTAAATGATTAAAGTGCTATATCGACCTTCATATATATGTTTGGATTTCTCTGTTGACGATGTTGTAATATGTAGCTTGCTAAAAAGAATGGTCAATGTTTGCCCCATAGATTGCAATTAAGTGACAATAAGAACAATTAGTGGTTTGGTACGAACTTATGGTACACACTCAAAGAGGAAGGAGCAGAAGCGAAATGGAATGGAATAGAAGGATATATTAACCTCAAAGACACATGGGACTGTCGGCAGGAAGCTGATTTTAAGTAATCTAATTGCAGTAATTAACGGAGTTGAAGGAATTCAAACAAACAGATCGTTTGGTAGGGAAGAGCTAGACGTGTTAACAATCGGAGTATTTTTTTTCTCTAGTTTTTGGTGGGGTGCATGACGAGGCAGGCCCTAGTAGGGGTGCTTGCATTGGTATTATATGCTTGACCAATGCGTGTGTATCTTAAAATAATTAATTTATGTTTGATTTTAGGAGTTAGGTAGTTCTCATCAAAGTAAGAATTGTTAATGTGTTTGATTATATAGCAATGCAACCACCCTAGCCAGGACCCCATTGCATATCAGGTTGAGACATTTTAGACATCTTGTCTTGTTAGTGATATGTATGTGTGTGTGTGTGTGTGGTTCATTATAAAATAACTCTTCTCTCTCTCTCTCTCTCACACACACTCACACACACTCACACACGCTTGTACATGTACGTTTAAACTCGAAATATTTAGAAAAAATGTAAGGTATCGAATAATCTAAACACTTACCCAACAAATCCTTGACCTTATATTTTGTTGCATGCCAATTTTGATCTTTAGAAGTCAATGGTAGGTAGTAAATTGTGGGACAAGGATAGATAATATGCAACTAAAACGTGCAGTCACAGTGTGATGAATGTTTTGAGTTTCTGTGTGCTAATTTAATTATCTAGCTCAAATGTTTTTCAATAATTTCTCTTCCAGTTCTGTTTTCAAATGAAAATAGGTGCTAATTAAGTTATTTGAATGTTTGCTTAAATTACATACCATACATTATTAATTAACACAGAATGCGTAAGTGCAGTACAAAAAAATGCTTACTAGTTAATTCTAAATTTCACCCGTCTATATATATATAGGTAATACTCTAGCGCTGTCGTGATTTTCCTACATTAAGATTTGTGTCGGCGCTGTGCTTCTTTTTAACTAGCAAATGAATCTATCAACACTTTTGTAAAACATTATATAATGCAAATTTGCAATATTAAATATACTAAAAACTGTAGGGATTATTTTTTTTTCAGTTTCCACACGCAACCATAATGATCCTGAAGTTTGTAATTTATCGGAACAGACTTTTTGGTGATGTAAACAGACTTCCTAACACATCATTCACCATGTCCATCTTCAGATCGGTTGAAGCGCATAATTCTATAAAATTTTATAGTATGTAGACATAAGTCTATATTATATTATATTATATTATTATTGTATATACTTTACAAAGGATTTGAAATTTTAGCATGTGGAAGATGAAGAACCCGTAAATTACGGGATATTTCAATTGGTAATCGTTCTGCACAATCAAAATCTTAAATATGACATCCTTTTGTGGTTAATTCATATACCTTTGTTGGATAATATATTATAACCAATGTGAGCTTGGCATGTTCCCTATATAATCAGTCCGGGTAATGTAAATTATTAGAGTTGCAAGTCTTCACATTGACTTACATGAGATGAGATTGCAAAACATTGGCAACAGATCAATAAGGACACACTGGTGAATTGATATAATCCTAGATCAACTGGAGCCTCTTAATATTATTTGTTTGATTATACATTCTTCTAGATCACAAATACGAACAGAAAGTTCATAGAGGATGCCAGGAAATTCTAAGGCTGGGACTGATTATGGGGGGGAAGCATGTAATGCTGTTGTAATATTCTTAGCTTCTAATTGACCAATGGATAGGAAGGTCGCTAATCAACATTTTGTTTTTGGTTAAATTTATAAGACATTTGTAATTGAATTCTTACACACGAACAGCTATAAAAAACAAAAAATTCTGGTATAGGTACAAGTCCAAGAAGCTATTCTTAGACACATTCACAAAAAAGTTAGTGGGATCCATATATGAATGAGTTGTGTTGAATAAAGTTGATAGAAGCCATTTTTATTATAAGTTTATCTACATATAATATGTTAAACTTGTGTCCTTGTAAGAATCTCTCATAAAAAATTTGTCAGTGGAAACAAAATATTGTAAGGTGTCACCTTATTTATTATATACCTGTTGGTTTGGTATCTAGAAATATTTCATTTTTATTGACATATTTTTAGTGAATATTTATGTTTAAAGACTTAATTATAAATGTTTTATGAACTAAATGACTCAATTACAAATTTTAAAAGTACATGAACGTATTTGATTTTTTTTCAAAAAAAATCCAAAACTAATAGATTAATTCGACCTAATCAGCCATCTTTTTTTTATTTCTGGTAAAAAAAACCAACCATCTTTTTAAAAAAAAATCATGAAATCAACCATCTTGCGAACACGTCCTCTGAAATTTTTTCACATTTTTTGGGTCAGAGCTGCTTTGCGTTGGAGAGGCATGAAAACGCTAGCCCAATACGGTTTTGCAAACCCAACTAGTTTTGTATCATAAGCCGAGACCATAAGAAATGGGACTGGACTCCAACTCGCAGGTTGCATCGTGGAAAACGCAAGTTTTATCCTCAAACCCCATACAACAAAAATATTTAAGACCGTAAGTAAAGTAATTGGAGATAAAGGAGTTACGAGTCTCTGCATTCAGACCAAAAATATAATGAAAAAATATAGTTATTTTAAGTGAAATATGAGTAACCAGATAGCACTTATTAAATGATTGATTCTTCCTTGTCCCACTGATCGTTTCTTACTAATGTGAAATATGAGTAACATATAATAGTCACTAACTGTTTTAAAATTTTAAATGTTTATATTCCATATGACAAAAAGTAATTAATGGGACACAAAGATATATGATTTGAGAATTTCAGACAGCAACAAACTTTCTAGCATGTATAATACGTGTGACAATAACTAATTATATGATATATTGGAGGATGTTTGTGACATGAAGTGGGGCAATTTTATTATTATTTTAGCTATGTGAGAATGAGGATTACATAGAAATGTATGTCACATGGAATCACTTATCTCTAAAGTTTAAACTATGCTTTGAGTGATTAATTAACCAGTGTCAAATGGTGACTTATTCAGTTAGTTTATAGCCCAAACATTAATCAAGAGAATTACTTGATAAGATATATATAAGAAAATGAAACTTTTTCTTAAAACAAAAAATCGACACGTTTTTGTTTTTCAATGGTTAAACTTTTTTCTAGGAACTGTTATTTATCATCCGCCATAGAGTTTCAGACATTGCCGTAATGGAATTTTGAATGTCTGTTAGCCTGCGCATCTCTTTCTATTGTTCTCCTAGTTTCTTTGTACCTTTTGTTTCTGTCTCCTGTAAACAAAACAAAACAAAACCAAACAAATGGATGAACAAAACCAAAAGGAATCTACCCTTAGTACAAATATCGGAGGAGGAATATGGACTCGGATCAATTGTTGAAAAGCAAGACAAGAAAAGGGCAATAGAAAAAAAGCAAATTCTTTGAAGAAGTGAGGAAGCAATTATGGTTAGTAGGGCCATTGATATCTGTGTGTGTGCTGAATTCTAGCATGCAAGTTATTTCTGTCATGTTTGTGGGGCATCTTGGCGAATTGACCCTCTCCGGTATTTCAATGGCCACCTCTTTTGCTTCTGTTACTGGTTTTAGCTTATTGGTGAATTGTGTCGCGTTGTGTTTTCCTTAGCTTTGATTATATCAGGGGGCAACCAGGCATTGGATAATTAATGGAGTTTGCTTAGAGAATTTCGAATTTCGGTTAAAACAGGTAGGAATGGCAAGTTCATTGGATACCTTATGTGGTCAGTCATATGGAGCAAGGAATCACCACATGTTAGGCATTCACATGCAGAGAGCCATGGTTGTTCTTATGACAATCAGCATACCCCATGCCGTCATTTGGGCAAACACAAGATCCATTCTGATTCTCTTTGTCCAAGATCCAGAAATATCTGCCAAAGCCGGAGAATATGCTCGGTTATTGATTCCAAGCCTTTTTGCCTATGGTCTTCTGCAGTGCCTGCACAAATTCTTAAAAACACAAAATATTGTTTTTCCAATGATGTTCATCTCCATAGTTACTACTTTACTTCATGTTCTTATGCGTTGGATTATGGTATTCAAGTCTGGACTTGGGAGCAAAGGAGGTGCTTTGGCTAATATTATATCTCACTGGTTTAATGTTTTGATGCTGACACTCTGACAAGTTTTCTCCTTCATGTTCAAAAACTCGGTTGGGCTTCTCAAATGATGCACTGCATGATATCCCTTCTTTTCTGAGACTTGCATTCCATCAGCAGTTATGGCTTGGTAATTCCATTCTCTACTATTGTTATACTACCAATTATAGCAGGTAAATTTCACATCAGTACACTATCAGCTCTCTGACATCTTATATTGTTTTCAATCTTCACTTCCCATTATGCTGAACAGCTTGGAAATTTGGTCATTTGAAATGATGGTTCTCCTATCCGGTATCCTTCCAAATCCGAAGTTGGAGACATCAGTGCTTTCTATTTGGTTTGTTTCATCTTGAATTCTCATCTCAATAAAGATGTTTCTCACAGTTTTTATGTCAGTTAGGAGTTCCTACACCGACTTGGCATCATTTTTCTTTTCACCAATCTAATGTCTGTTTTACCAGCCTGAATACTGCATCAGCTGTTTGGATGATCCCCTTTGGACTAAGTGGAGCTGTAAGGTAAGCAATGCTTATGCACGGTGTCTCAGTACTGCAAAAATCTTATCACTTTCTTGATTGTACAGATGCTAAATGTTACATCATCTTTCTCCTTTAATGGTAAATATTTATCCTCTTCTGCAGTATGGATGTAACTCCAGCACAATGTGTTTCATGTTTCTTTGCAGCACTCGTGTCTCGAATGAATTAGGAGCTGGTCATCCACAGGCTGCACGTTTAGGAGTGTCTGCTGTCTTAGTATTGGCTTTTGTTGAGGGTATCTTGGTTGGAATGTTACTAATAATGACACGGAATATTTGGGGCTATCCATATAGCAATGAAGTAGAAGTGGTCAAATATGTAGCAAGAATGATGCCAATTCTTGCAACATCGAACTTGCTGAATGGACTGTTGTCACGACCCAACTTATGTTATGACCAGCGCACAGGGAACCCCAAACCTTAAAACACCAAATTTTCTAGAAAAACGGACAGAGTTTTCTCTGTTTTTCGGATATTCCCCAAATAAAATACAACACAACATTCTGATTTAAATTCCAGCAAATGGGCATTAAGCATTCTCAGAATGCGCCCTTCCATCATATAATATCTCAGCATATTCCAGATTTAATACCAAGTTAGTTTTCCAATTCTATCAAACATAATGCATTATATATTTCAAACATAAACTAAATTAAGTTTACAAATCCTTTTCATTACATAATTTATATAGCTAAATAATAAAATCTCAAATCTAAGCGTAACATAGATCCAAGGACCCTGTCTGTGACGTATGGAGCAATTTAAAACGACAGGCTAAACAAAATATACAAGACAGCAAAAATGGCCTTTACAAAAAGGCGCACCAACTTTGAAGTTACTAAAGTTGTGCTGGAGGAACACCAGATCCAGCACCAGCACGTGTATCTGAAAAAAATGGAAAGACAATGGGGTGAGTTTTGCAACTCAGTGAAAGATAGGATATCCATAGCTTACTAAATGCAATCATAAATCAAGATAAATATAATAACGTATATATAAACTTATATGAATATGTTTCTAGTCATGATTCCAGATTTCTCAAACATATCTCTATAAAATCACATAAATCCCAAAACATAATGGGGAATTATCCGAAGCAGAATAATAACAAGTCCAAACATGACTCGAAGTCATGTGCGGATTAGCACCATACCTGCTAACTGGAGTTGGCACGTAGTCATACAAGTCTAGACACGACAAAAGTCATGTGTGGGTTAGCATCTCGCCTGCTAACTGGAGTTGGCCTATAGCCAAATACAAGTCCAGACATAGGCTGCTGACTATAATGTAGTTAACACCTCACACCTAGCTTTGGAGTTCCATGGTGCACCGAGGCTAACGTCCTTGTCGTTAGCTACATATTCTACTTTCGTTCACTCCCAAAACATTTTCAATCAATTTCAATCTTATAGTTTCATAATCTGTGATCAATATCATAATTATTGACTTAACAATTCTCACAAATATATTTATTCATATTTACAACACAACTCCAAATTCAGGATATTCTTACAATATAAAATTCATTCTCAAGTTATGAGACATATAGGATAAAGTCAAATTTGATACTTTATATAAGATGTTCTAAAATTCAATATTCATTACAATTTCACTAAAAATATTTAAATAAACAGGACAACCAAATTCTAGTCTCCAATTGAAATTTTCTCATTTCAAACATAAAGCACACTTTTTTATAATTAAATTATTTTCTCATATATCAACATACTTTAAACTCTTTATATAATTCTAAATTTATAATCAATATTTATGATACATAAAGTAACCTACAGATACACTATCCACTCATAGCTATTAGTTCAAAAAACCAAAGGACAATTCCTTTGATGCCACTAACTCAAGAGTTGACGTTCGATTGCTCTACCACTCTAGACACAAGACAATATTAATATTTGTGAGCTAACTATGCTATCAATTAACATCAATTAGCCCCAATTTGCCAAAAACCCCAAATTCAAGGGTTTAATAACCCTAACAATATCTCTAAAAAATTTAGAAACTTCAACAATTAAAATAGAGAAGTTTAGAAGCATATTTACCACTTGGAGGGTAAAATTGATGAAGAAAATCACTCCCAAAACTTCTAAAATCTTCAACTCTCTATTGGGGCTTAAAGAGAGGAAGTGAGGTAGAGGATAGGGAGAGATAGAGAGGGGCGGTTATGGGCATGAGGATAAAGAGGAGATGATGATGATGGAGATGGTGGTAATATTTTGTTATGGTGAAAGCAAAGAAGATGAAGAAGAAAAGAGAGAATGGAAGGAAGGGATGAGGAGGAAAGCTATGGGGAAAGGAAATGAAAACAGGGAAGAATCACGTTCTGATGAGGGAGGAAGAGAAAATAAAGAGAGGGAGTAGAAACTACAGTGGTTCGTATCACTTAAGGTGCATGGTGCACCCCACTTCATTTTTTTATTTTTCTTTTTCCTTCGATTACAACAACTCCAGTGTGTTCTTTCAGGTTTCTCTACATTCTCATTTCTTTTACTTACTGTGTAATTATACATGTCTGGTATCAATATGTCCTATACTAGTAGGGATTTCTTGGACTGTAATTCATAAAAGTCTGTTTCAGCATTATTTATTATATACTCCAAAACTGGATGCTGAAATATAATTCCATAATGCAACAAACAGAATATTGCAGATATGTGGCTAGTTCGTAAGATGCAACCTTCATTTTAACTGTAACTCTAATGCAGGAACGGCTAGAGGACGTGGTTTGCAGAAAACCGGTGCTTTTGTCAATCTAGGGGCATACTATTTAGTTGGGATTCCGCAATCAGTCGTATTAACTTTTGTTTTACAGATTGGTGGGAAGGTAAAACAAGACCAATCTTTTGTAGCATAGTTTCAATGCAACCATCAGATTTCATTTTAGTTTTTAACTGTAAACTACTTTCATATTTTGTGTAGGTCTATGGCTTGGAATCATATGTGCTCTGGTTGTTCAAGTGGTGTCTCTAATGACCATTATTACCATTCATACTGACTAGGAGCAAGAGGTGCCTTTCTGATTTCTCTCCCCCATCCTTACTCTCTTCCAGTTGTTACTGCCGGCATTTGGTGTGAGCTGTCATTACTCATAAACAAATTAAAATTTATCGAGTATCAAGTTGTACAAAAAATGTAGTAAAAAGCACAACCTAGATCATTTCACAAGAAAGTATTACTAGCCAATTGAAAATTTGGAGGTTTTGTTTGGAAAAAATTAATAAAATACTAGAAAAAAAATTCAATTAAACAAATTACCTGCACAAAAGAATTTCTGCAAGTCAAGGATTATGCTATCACTGACTCATAAGAATAATTCACGGAGACGATTATTTTCATCAATTTACGATTGCCCAATCAGTAATATAATTCTATTTGACAATCACATAATTGCACAACTAATCAAAGATTTGGTTAACATGAACACCAGAAAATCACAATTGCAATCTCTAAATGCTTACATTAACTTAAAGGTCAATCACAATAACCCAATTCTTATTAGAATTAATTTCAATCCCCTTCCCATATTTCAAATTATTAGTTAAATTATGCCAAATTGGAACCCTAACCATGCATGACATTCACGATAACAAACACACACAATCAAAATTGACTCTAAAAAATATAATTGTATTAACTAATACAAAAATATGGAAGAGAGATGAGAACAAGAAAGATTAAAAAGTCAACTCATAAAATGTATTAAAATAATAGAAGTCTCAAAACATAATCCTTGGATCTTCGGAATCATTTCACTAGGTAAAGAAACTACTCCTTCATAGCTAGAGGATCACTATCAATGGAATGAAAAGTATGATCGTAATCCAAATGAGAGCCAAAACAAGGGCTGAAAGCTCCTAAAACCTAGATGGAGAGTAGAGAGATGAAGAGAGAGAAAGTAGAAAGAGTGGACTAGAAAAAATGTGGAAGATCCCCTTTTAACCAAAGCTAAGTACGTAAATATAATACATCATCACAGTGTAAAAACAGAGGCCTCAAAATAATTTTAAAAAAAATGCAGTTTTACGAGTTGGTCTCGTGTAGACACTGCCACGTATACTTTCAAGTCCATTTTGAGCTTCAAAATGCCCGAATTAGCTCTTGGGCCTAGAAATAGAAGTTGTAGCTCTTTGAATAAACTTTCCAACGCCGCAAGAATCACCTCAATCAAGCATCTATAGCCTCAGATATTGACAAAATATTAAATAAGAGTCAAACTCAACCACATTAAAACATTAGCCACCTTTAATCTTATTAACTAAGAGTCAAACTTGACCACATTAAAACATCAACCACCTTTAATGTTGCATTGCAACTCACATTTCACCAATTTGATCTCTGTAGAGAAAGATATAAATTTTTCATTAGAATACTTCTTACAAATGAGTTCAAGAACTCTTCTATTTAGCTATTAAATTCTCTTAAATTGATTACTGCTATAAGCTTTATGTACCTCTATGATCTTTATACACCAATATGGGAAGTCCTTGTAATAAAATTATACTCACAAAAGATGATTAAAAGTACAAGAAGCTCCAAAACATATTTGCTCATCAAAATAGTACGATTAACCATGATATTACTCAATGATTTGCAATGAAGACTAAATACAAGTTTACTAAGTGTCAATCAATTAAGCATATAAATGATGCAATATGCTCAAAGTTACATAGGAAAAATAGTGCATAAATTCAACTTATAGGCGTGACGTGCATATTTTGTAATATTTTTTTCTGGATTTATCATTTGATCTTTCCTTTTCAGGCAAAGAAGGCTAGACACACAGTCAGTGATTCGATAACACTAGAGGGCATAGTGTCATGACTCATGAAGTGTTTTGCCGCTATCCTTGGTACGAACATGCTGTGGATATTTTTATATGTCCGCCCGGATAATTTCATCACTGTCGTTTGTGACAACTCTTTCATGTGTAATTTTCTCTTTTTCCTCAATCTGTAAAACAACTGCGGGGCGTGTTGTTGACAAAAGAATGGGAAGTTAGGAAATGATTGAGCCAGTTACTTAAAAATCGTGCATAAATTAACGGAAAAATCACGGAAGCCAAAGACTAAATGCCTTAAAAAGGGAAAACACAAGTTTTTTTGCCTTCTTGATGGAAGCCAGCGTCCCAAGGGAATGATGACGCATACAATCTGTTGATTTTGTGGCTTGCTTGCTTTTTAATTGCATCTATCGTGCATGCGAGCGAATCGTGCTTTTTATTGACTAGAGTGTTCAATGCAATGCTACGGGTGATTGTTAGCAACTCTCCTCAATACATGCATCGGCATTTTTTGTTCTTATGGCTCATGAATCTTGTTGCTCTACTTTGTTGTTCTCTGGGGCCCACCGTATGAAACATCCAAATCATGCTCTTGGTTGGTATTTCTTTTCTTTTGCTTTTTCTTTCTAGCTGTACCATAAATAAAAGTTCAATTGAACTCATCCGACATTGTGTCCCTTGCTTCTTGTTTTATATACCATTTAGCTTAGGATAATGCCCCACATGGTTTGGGATTATGCACATGTATACCCTTTTACTTTTCTTGCACATATGCAAGCCTTATAATACTATAATATACCATTCATTTATTTGCTTTTCTTTCTCTCGGGTTAACAAATTACCTTAATTTGTTTGTGTTATAAAATGACAAGCCAAAAAATTACTAATAGAGTAGTACAAAAGAAGATAATTAAATATTTACTATGAAAATATGATGAATATATAAAAGATGACTATACTCTACTTAATTTAAATCCCAATTGCACCTATAATATCTCATAATATTTTTTTTATTGGTGTATAGTCTCAATCACAGCTCACAACAGAAAAAGAATTTATAAGTAATAAATTACTCTTCTCTATGACAAAGAAACGGGTGACGTTTGAGTTGTTGGATTCTGCGTTGATGCTTGAAGTGCCTCAAAACGTTGCTCCATCTATAGAGCAGTCGATCAAAAATGTCTACCGGACACTTAATGGTTCTGTCGGTGCCAACTATGCGTCCTTTCACAAAGTGCCAATTGTAGTAAGTGTTGGTGCACGCTCCAATCTCTTTGCAGAACTCCTTTGAAAATCTTGTCCAATATAGTACTAAGCTTGCAAAAAAGCAAGCCGCCTAGTCTACAGTTTGCACAATAGCATTGTTCTAAACTCTCAACTCTCTCATTCCTCTCGAAATTACATTACAAATATAGGAGATTATGGGTAACCATATGTTATTAGTACGGTTGTGAACAGTCTAAGGGAGCTGGGAAGTGGATAGAAGAGATGAGAAATGGAAGGCAGGAAGTAGTGGAAGAAGTGAAGAGACAACTATGGCTGGCAGTGCCTCTCTGCTCAGTGGCTGTCCTACAATACAGCCTTCAAACCATCTCTGTCATGTTTGTCGGACATCTTGGTACGCTGCCTCTTTCCGGAACTTCCATGGCCACCTCCTTTGCAGCAGTTACCGGCTTCACCTTATTGGTAGGTTCCGTGCCATAGCCTGAGCAACATTTTCTTTGCGTTAAATTGAGCAGGCAATATAATTGTTATCAAGGATAAGTTCCCCGTATAACTGATCGTAGTTTAATATTGTCAGGTATGTACAATCAATGTAATACTAGTATATATATAATTTCTACCAAGTGTAGAGCTGTTCTGAATATCTTAAATATTTTCCCTTCAATAATTATATTGATACGATAGCAGCAATTATATTTCTCATATCAAAATTAACACACGTCTTTGTTAGATCGGATTAGGTAGTGCACTGGACACATTTTGTGGTCAATCAAATGGAGCAGGACAGTACCATATGCTCGGCATACACTTGCAAAGATCCATGCTTGTTGTCTCAGTGGTCAGTGTTTTCATTGCCATCATCTGGGCGAACACAGAGCCAATTCTACTTGCTATGCACCAAGACAAAGCCATTTCCAAGGAAGCTGGCTCATATGCCCGTTTCTTGATCCCAAGCTTGTTTGCATATGGCCTTCTTCAGTGCATTCTCAAGTTCTTGCAAACCCAAAGCATTGTCTTCCCAATGGTGCTAACCTCTGGAGTTGCAGCTTTGCTCCACATCCTTTTATGTTGGGTTCTGGTATTCAAAACTAGGTTGGGAAGTAGAGGGGCAGCGTTATCTAATTCCATAGCTTATTGGATAAATGTTGTCTTGATTTCTTTGTATGTGAAGTTCTCTTCTTCTTGCAAACGATCTTGGACAGGCTTTACAAGGAAGTCCCTGAAAGATGTCATTTCCTTCCTCAAACTCGCAGTTCCTTCAGCTCTTATGCTGTGGTAATTTTTTGATGTCCACTCCTGAGCAATGATTTGGTCCAAACTAGATTCACCAAAATTCTAATACAGTTCATTTGTCTTAACAACATTGAACAGCTTGAAAGTCTGGACATTTGAACTGGTGGTTCTCTTGTCAGGTCTTCTTCCTAACCCGGCTTTAGAAACTTCAGTTCTTTCAATATGGTTAGTATCTAAACTACATGTCGCATATACATACTGACACACACTAAGAACATTACCAACTAAATTGTTTCGAATTCGGATGGTATAATAACTCTGATTTCATTTTTTGCCTTTCAGCCTTAATACATTTAATCTAGCTTGGATGATCCCTTTTGGATTCAGTGCTGCTGTAAGGTATTTTATGCTCACAAATTCAAATAACTCCTTGCTTTTGTATGTACCTGAAAAGATTATTTTGTTGACAGAAATCAAAACACTTTTAACATGAAGTTGAATCTTAAAATGCGTGTAACTGAGATTAGATCCTTCGATTTCACAGCACACGGGTCTCCAACGAGCTAGGAGCTGGAAATCCAGGAGCTGCAAGTCTAGCAGTGCGTGTGGTGTTATCCATAGTCTTCATTGAGGGCATTCTCTTGGTTTCAACCATGATTCTACTGCGGAATATCTGGAGCCGTGTTTATAGTAATGACAAACAAGTAATAAGATATGTGGCGGCCACAACGCCCATTCTGGCCGTTTCCTGCTTCCTAGATGGAATCCAAAGTGCACTTTCAGGTATTCCTTAAGTTGCATCTCCCATGCAATCCAACCCAGCTAGTGCAACCCTACCCAAATTATATTAGCATTCATTGATTCTTATTCTACTCTTCAATTCATATGGGACGTAAGGGATCACAATGAGTCTAGCTAGCTCTTCAATTCTATGTGCTTGCCATGTACCGGTGTCATTATTTAATTAACCAAATTAATTACCCTTTTAATTTATTTTATGTGTGTGCAACAAGCTAGGCATTGTTGCTGGATGTGGGTGGCAGGAGATTGGTGCCTATGTGAATCTAGGCTCATTTTATCTTGTGGGCGTTCCTTGCTCTGTTGTATTAGCATTTGTGGTACACCTGAAAGCCAAGGTAAAAGTAAAACATGTTATCTGGCTGGCTCGTGTTATTTTTGCCAACTTTGCTGTTCTTTAATTTTCTATCTAGCAGGGTTTGTGGTTGGGGATCATCTCTGCATTTAGCGTGCAAGTGATATTTTACATTATCATCACTGTTCGAACCAACTGGGGGGAAGAAGTAAGCCAACCATTTCAGATTTCTTATGCTGCTGATCCTGGTCTTAATTTTTTTCACTGATTTTCTTCTTTAATTTTGATATAACACTATTCTTAATTAGTTAATTACATGATTTTAATTACTACATGTATATAGGCAAGGAAAGCTCAAAGCAGAGTTGAGGGGTCAGCCATCTCGCCAACTATTACGTCAAATACAGAATGTTGAGTTTAAGAATTTTTCTTTGAGGAAATTTTTTTTTCCCTTCATGTATCATCTCCCTCTCCATCTGGAGTTTTTGTAGGAATAAAAAAAAAAAATTGTGAAACTTGAAATATGTTCTATTTTAAAAAAACAAAAAACTCAAAATATATCCTATTTTTACTGTATAAATTGTACCATGGTGAATCAAATTAAAATTTATATGTAAGTCGCATAAGAATGGTATGACTTAAGTATGCATCGTTGGACACATAAGTCATACAAGGGTGGCACGACTTATATGCAGTTCTATTTGTATACAAGTCTCATAATCCTAGATTAATTTAAATGCAAATAGAAATACACATAAGTCTCACCACCATAGATTGACTTATGTATTGTTTTACCTATAAAAGAGATCTCACTTCATATGGGTTCTACATTTCATTTAATGATAGATATAATTATGACAACTTAGTATCCCACAAATTATAAGTACAAATAACATTACTTATAATATTTTAAGTTTTTCAATCTTTTATTTTTTTTCTTAAAAAAAATCCCTCTTCATTTTCATGGACCCCACTACTTCTTACATTTTACAAAATCACTTTGGTTGTACAAGATCCATGTGTTCCTCCAGAAACAGCATGGGCATATTTTTTGACATAGTGAGGAGCTGTCGTGACCAAAAGCAGCTTCGCTTTTCACCTCTCTCTTTTAAATTTGTAAAATTCTCCTTCATTTATAGGCAAAGATGTTTAAAGTTTTTTTTTTTAATGTATAAGATGTTTAAAAAGTTAAGATAATATAAAATTCAATGACGACAGAGTGCGATTAATTATCTGACGATATGACATAATCCTCTCGGTTACTAAGGGTGTGCTTGTTTTGGCATTTTGCCTCCCCAAACCCTAGTTCAGCGCATGCTGTAGGGTTTTGTGGTAGTCTCTTTAATGGGATATTCGGCTGAAACCTTAGTTGAGGCCGAATAAAAAATTTGTTGCTTTTAAGTTAGCTCTTTCACGTTGGACATTGAAACCAACACATAAATTTCTAAATGACTGTATTAGACCTCCATCCATAAAAGTGAAAAGCCCAGAAAATTTCTTCATGCATTTTATTAATTAAGATTTTAATTTTATTATTTGTATGCATTTTTTTGTGTTTGTTGTAAATTTTAATTTTATAATAATTTAATATTTACATTAAAAATTATTCAAACATTTTAAAATATTTTTATATATAATATTATTAATTTGAAAGTAGTAACATTATAAAAAAAATTAAATAGATGTGAAATTCAACCATTATTGGTGATATACCAATACATGAATGATTATAATGTATATTTTTTTATATTATTAGTACATCAAATCAAATTCAAAATAATTTATATTTGAATGTACTTGAAATATAATAGAAAACCATGTATCCTTTTTAGTAATTTTACATTCAAAAGTGATTGTGATTAATATGAACCAAACATTCATTCTACATAATCACTTTTGATGAAAAAGTTTTCAAACATAAATTATATTGATATCAACTCAATTTCAATCAAAATCAATTTAGCAAAATCAAGTTGAAACAAATTCCTATTTGCAAACTTAAATATAAAAACACAGTAAGTTATTTGTTGGAATTGCATAAACCCTAAACTTAAAAATACTTATAAGATTGCAAATGAATTCTCTCATAAATTTTTTTTACGTGATATCTTATTATTAATTTTCTTATGTTATAAGTAATATATGGCCTCACTTTTAAAATTAATAGCGTAAGATCATACATGATGAGATCAAGTGAAATTTTGAGAATACAAAATTGATTTCTATTGAGATATGCAATTATATCTTATTGACTACTTAAATAGTTATATACAAAAATTTATATTGACATTATATTAAAATTAAATATTCTCTAATAATTTCAAATTTTATCACTTTTGAAATTCTTTAAAATACGAATACGTACATGAAGTGTATGAGTTATTTAAAAAGTATTTTTTAATAATATATTTTCATCATTTCATACTAATATATTTTAATAATGTTATTTACTTTATTGATATTTATTTCATACTAATTTCGCACATCTAATTTTAAATATCAGCAAAGAGTTAAACTCCCAATTTATATTTATATTAAAAACAAAATGACAATTTTATGATTTATATTAAAAAAATAAAAACTAAACTGATCCCAATCTTTTCAACAGTTACTTGCCATTTACAAAAAATTAAAAAATATTAATTAATTTTTTTCTATTCAACCCCTATTAAATAGGTGATAATAAGGGAGAGAATTAAAAAGTCACACTAAGTTATATTTGAAATTGAAACGGAGGGCTATTAAATTATATTGATAAATAATGTCATTAAATGCTTTTTGGTTAAGAAAATTTTTCATATACTCAGCTCAATTTTTTAATAAGTGTCTATTTATAAAATTTTATTTTTTTTATTATTATTTGTCTTTTTAAGAATTCTTGACAATATTGATTTTTTTTTCTATGGCACCCTTATGAAAGAGAGTTAGTGGATAGATTAAATATGAAAGAAAGTGTTGTAGTATGTGATGATAATAACAATGTTATAAAATATATTTTAATTTATCTAACCTTAAATTTATTCAATCATTTTCTTAATATTTGATTATAAGTGAAGATGAACACTTATTAGAAAGTAGAGGTTAATATAATATATTGCAAATAGATATACATTCAATAAGCTGAGTTGTAAAGATCATGTCTAAGACATAATTAATGTCTCTAAGTACCAAGCTAAAATTAAAAGATGCCTCATAAAGCCTATATCTGCTACAGGAGTATTTGCAAGTGCCTCTACTAAAAAATTACATATATTTGCAACAGCAGGAACTTGAGAAGCAAGAGAAAAGATGAAAATCCAAACAGAGGATGTCGTGAAACAAGTAAAGAGACAGCTGCGGTTAGCAGTGCCTCTTTGCTCAGTAGGTATCCTTCAATACAGTCTGCAAACCATCTCTGTGATGTTTGTTGGTCATCTTGGTACACTGCCTCTTTCGGGTGCTTCCATGGCTACTTCCTTTGCATCAGTCACAGGCTTCACCTTAATGGTACCTTCAATGCCCGAGCTTCCTCTCTCATATGCATCGATCAAATGATGCTATTGTTATAAAACAATAGATTTTATGAGTAATGTTACCCAATATGAAAATCATGGTGATGAAATCATGCATGACCCACTAATTTATTTAAAAGCCAACAATCAATACTTTCTAATAGGTAACTCGAGAATTGTTATATACTTATATGAGTTATATCCAATTGATCATGACTAAAATCAGGCTTTCCCAAAATAAAGTTAACATTTTCTCTATTGCAGAACTCGTGCGATGCACGAGAATAAACCTTTAATTGGAGGTTAATAAAATACATTAATAAACCAGATGATATTATCAAAATGCATCCATAAGAAATGATGTAATAAATTTATTTATATTCCACATGCCAAACTAATACATGCTTTTATCAGTTTGGATTGGCTAGTGGACTGGACACATTTGTTGGTCAATCATACGGGGCAGGAAAGTACCATATGCTTGGAATACACATGCAAAGATCCATGCTGCTTGTTTCAGTTGTATGTGTATTCATTGCCATCATCTGCGCCATCACAGAGCCTATTCTCCTTGCAATGCGCCAAGACAAAGCCATATCCAAGGAAGCTGGCTCATATGCCCGTTTCATGATCCCAAGCCTCTTTGCATATGACCTTCTTCAGTGCATTCTCAAGTTCTTGCAAACCCAAAGGATTGTCTTCCCAATGGTGCTAACCTCTGGAGTTGCAGCTTTGCTCCATGCCCTTTTGTGTTGGGTTCTGGTATTCAAAACTAGGCTGGGAAGTAGAGGGGCAGCACTATCTAATTCCATATCTTACTGGGTAAATGTGGTCTTGAGTTCTTTATATGTGAAGTTCTCTTCTTCTTGCAAACAATCATGGACAGGCTTTTCAAAGAAGTCCCTGAAAGATATCATTGCCTTCCTTAAACTAGCTGTTCCTTCAGCTCTTCTGATGTGGTAACTTTTTGAACTCCTAATCAAATGATTTGCTCCAACCTAGATTCACCAGAATTCTCTAATACACTTTGATCTTTGTTATTAACATTGAACAGCTTGAAAGTTTGGCATTTGAATTGACGGTTCTCTGGTCAGGTCTTCTTCCTAACCCGGAATTAGAAACTTCAGTTCTTTCAATATGGTTAGCATCTGAATGAACTATAGCATATACATACTGAGACACACTAAGAACATTCTTCAATGCTTTTGCCTATGTATTTTTCTTTGCTTCTGTTGTATCTCCTATATCCTATTAGCAACTCTTTCCAAATTTGGAGGGTATAGTAATTTTTTTCTTTGTTTTTTTTCTCAGCCTTAATACATTGCTTGGATGATCCCTTTTGGATTCAGTGCTGCTATAAGGTATTTTGTGCTAAATCTTTACTTTTGTGTGGAACTGAGGAGTTTACGATGTTATAGAAATCAGAGCGTGTTTACATGATTCATGAAGGGAAGTGAAGCTTAATATGTGTGATTGTCTTGGATCCATTAATTCTACAGCACACGAGTTTCCAACGAACTGGGAGCTGGAAATCCAGAAGCTGCAAGTCTAGCAGTTCGTGTGGTGTTATCCATAGCCTTCATTGAGGGCATTCTATTAGTTTCAACCATGATTCTAACACGCAATATCTGGAACCATGTTTATAGCAATGACAAACAAGTAATCACGTATGTGTCAGCTACGATTCCAGTTTTGGCCATTTCTTGCTTCCTTCATGGAATCCAAGGAGTAATTTCAGGTATTCCCTCAATCTCGAGACAATTATCAAGCCAAATCACATGATCAGAAAATCAAAGACCTTTGAATTGAGCAACGTTTCCTATCTCTAAACTTTCTTGTGCATCTACTATTTAACTCATCACAAGGATCCTAGCTATCTCTTCAATCCCGAGTGCTTCCCATATATATCGCTTACCAACTTAGCACTTAAATTTATGTGTCCACAGCCAGGCATTGTTGCAGGATGTGGGTGGCAGAAGATTGGTGCTTATGTGAATTTTGGCACATTTTATCTTGTGGGCATTCCTTGTGCTATTTTACTAGCATTTGTTGTACACATGAAAGCCAAGGTAAAAAGAACGTGTAATCTAACCTTTGTACTTCCGTATGTAACTTTTTGCTTTCATATTATCATAACTAGCGTATACTTTTATGTCAAACAGGGGCTGTGGTTGGGGATAATCATTGGATGTGATAGATGTTAAAGATAAGTGGGGACATCCATCACATTCAATGATTATAAAGTGGGTGTCTGAATAGACACCCATTTTTTGGGTGTTCAAATATCATTTTCCATACTTTTATGTCAAACAGGGATTCTGATTTTGGTCCTTGTCTTTGATTTTTTTCACAACACTAATTTTAGTTGGTTAACATCTGTGTCCTGCTATTATATATATATATATATATATATAAAAACCGCTACCCCAAAGGCAGAATGCTGAGTTTTTTATGTTAATATTTCTGTATGCACATGTTTTGGCTTTGAGATAGATGTGATGATTTACTGAGGCCGGTCTGATCAAATGATAGATAGCTTATGACTTCTAAAATGAATGTATGCATCGATATATAAGATCATGTGACATAAATTTCTAATTAAAAATTATCAACTGAAATAATATTATTGAAACAAACTTTGAGTAATAACAATAATAATAATAATAATAATAACGATAATAATAATAAAATCATAAAAGAAGAACAAAATTTCTCCCCCTTCTCTACTTAGCTAATAACTACTAAGTACTTACACGATTTCACGTTTTACAAAATTAAATTCAAATTTAAACTAGTTTGTACTATATCTACACACACCTACATATGCTATACAATTATCTGCTGATACATTGGTATATCATCAGAAGGTTAAATATAATATTTTCACTGTTAAAAAATATTAAATATTTTAATTAACAATTCCATTAGTCAAACTAAGTCTGACAGACAATTTTCTTTGCACCGGCAAGTGGAGGGGCAGCCTTATCCAATTCCATATCTTACAGGGTAAGTGTTCTCTCGATTTCTTTGCATGTGAAGCTCTTCTTGCAAACAATTATGCACAGACTTTTCAAAGAAGACCATGCAAGATTTCCTTGCAGTCCTCAAAACTTAGCTTGCTGTTCCTTCTTCATTGACCACTAAACCTGACACTTTAGAATAACACAATTTATTGAAAAAACAGAATAGTAAAATATAATTTTAATCAAGAGTGAGAATAGTTAAATTTAATAACTTAAAATGAAATAAAAACTAATTATTTTATGTTAAAAATAAATTATAGTAAAAATAAAATAAAAAAAGTTTTTATGGAATAAAAAATTGAAATTTTCATTAAAAAATATTTACATTTTTTTAAAAATAATATAAAATGAATAACTATTTGTTATTGAAAATTTCGATAACTATAATACCATAAACATCTTCCAATTGAAATTTTTAATAAACAATAAAAAATATAAATATGCTTATTGAAATTTTAATTTATAGAAGTTTGATAAGGCACTAAGAGACAATATTCAAATTGAGACACGAACATTTCTAGAATGAGTTTTTCTAATCAATTTCTAAGGGTACTATGACACCAATTAAGAATACTTAAAGGAGTAAGTTTCAAAGTTTCATAGTGAATCTCATAATTTGAGAATAACTCCTTGTTCTCGGGTAATTTTTTTTTCAACTTCTTAAGCAGTGCTTTTAGAGCATTAATTAAAGAAATCTTATAAAATTATTAGGGAAGAGTACATGTCCTTTGACAAGGCTTGCATTGTGTCATCTATTATAGATTAAAGAAGGGAAATGTTATTTCAATAGCCACATGACACCCATGTTAGCTCATCTGAATGTGAGAGGAGTGATAAAGATATAATAAATTGGAAGAAAAAGTAAGTGGTGAGACTTATTTATTTTGTGAATAGAGTATTTGTGTGTTTGAAAATATTGAATGTTGGAATAATTTAGGGCATGTTTGGTTTGTTGTTTTTAGTTTTTAATTTTCACTTTTCAATTTTTGTGAAGGAAAAACTAAAAAACTAAAAATTAGAGCTTATTTGGTTTGCAGTTTACAGTTTTTAATTTTTTCAGTTTTTCTTTCACAAAAATTGAAAACAAAAAACCAAACAGGTCCTTAAAATTGTCAGTTTTAAGTTTTTTCAGTTTTTCTTCACAAAAACTAAAAACTAAAAATAGCAAACCAAACAGACCATAAAGTTGATCAAACAAATTAAACCGGACAACACATACTCCAATGCACTAATATATTTGGCCTTTTAGCTCAACATGTGATTTGCAATCACTTATGTGACCATAATGTATAGCAAATATATTATTTTAATACTTTCCACTCTTCCTTTTAATTCATCACATCTAATAAAAATTGGGTGTCTTAATGAACACTTACTTTTTATTTATTGAAATAACATTTCTTAATTTTAGGATTTCTCATACATATCATCTCTCTCACCTTGATATACCTATATTTATCTTAATCCTTGTTTAAATTTAAGGTTTAAGGGTTAGAATTTAGGATTAAATTCATGTAAAATAAAATTTTAGAATTATATTGATGTGATAATAAAAAAAATAGGAAAAGAGTTAAAGATGGATTGCATCTTTGAAAGGTTTAAACTCTCTCTAGTAATATGCAAGTATATACAAATATTCAATCAATATCCTATATTTTTCTTCTGTCAGTATGAGTTAAAAACAAAAGAAACAAAAGATAACTAAAGCAAATATCTAAAGATGTAACAACGTGAGACAAGACGAAAGTCATTTTCTAATAAAATATCCCGCGCATGGCATCTCTAGAGTTTATTATCTTGTGTACTGTTGGCATTTCTGGTTTCTTTGCCTCTATCTTTAGCTCTGCGTCTCTCAACTCAACCACTAATCAATGGATGGAGAAGGTGAGAAGCAGTCTCTCTTGGAACATGATTTCACGGTGGAATGTGGTCTCAAAGTTGATATAGAAGATCATAACAAGGATAAGGCAACAGAAGAAAGAACAGAGATCTTCGAAGAAGCGAGGAAGCAAATATGGCTGGCAGGGCCTCTAGTAACCGTGTCTCTGCTAAATTATTGCCTACAAGTTATATCTGTAATGTTTGTGGGCCATCTCGGTGAACTACCTCTCTCCGGTGCTTCAATGGCCACCTCTTTCGCCTCTGTCACTGGTTTTAGCTTATTGGTCAGTTCAGTTGTCTTTTCCTTAATTAGCTCTACATATTAATGAATTGAATGAATACTTTGATTTTTACTGTTTGATTCTCTTCTTTAGTTGTCAAGCAACGCAAGTGTGTCATTTATTTACCAAACAAACTTCTTTGTACTGAGCAAGCAATACTCTTGATAACTCCATTCTTTTTCAGAAAAAAAATCAAAATAGTTTCATCAACAAAACATTATGCTAGATAGCCTCCAAACGTTATACTATTATTGTTTCTTTGCTCAAACAGGCGGGAATGGCGAGTGCATTGGATACCTTTTGTGGGCAGTCATATGGAGCAAAGCAGCATGGTATGTTAGGCATACACATGCAGAGAGGCATGCTCATTCTTATGATCGTTAGCATACCCCTTGCAGTTATTTGGGCAAACACAAGATCCATTCTAGTTGCCCTTGGCCAAAATCCTGAAATATCTGCAGAAGCTGGACAATATGCTCAGCTAATGATCCCGAGTCTTTTTGCCTATGGTCTCCTTCAGTGCCTGAATAGATTCTTGCAAACCCAAAGTATTGTATTTCCAATGATGTTCAGCTCTGGAGTTACTACTTTGCTGCATATTGTTGTATGTTGGATTATGGTATTCAAATCTGGGCTAGGGAACAGAGGGGCTGCCATAGCGAATGCTATATCTTATTGGTTGAATGTCTTGATCCTGGCACTCTATGTCAAGTTTTCTCCTTCATGTTTGAAAACTTGGACAGGCCTTTCAAAAGAGGCATTCCATTACATCCCCTCTTTTCTGAGGCTTGCCATTCCTTCAGCAGTCATGGTTTGGTAATTATATTCTCTAACGTGTGTACTAGTTAGTTACTTTCTTGCACAACAACTATTCTAACAGGTCAAAAATTATGATTTGTTGCATTTTCTCAACCCGTCCAATTTTTATTCTCAACAGCCTTGAAATGTGGTCATTTGAAATGATGGTTCTCCTTTCTGGCCTTCTCCCAAATCCGAAGCTAGAAACATCAGTGCTTTCTATCTGGTTAGTTAGTTAGTATCATACTGAGCGTTTATTCCATCATCCTTAACTATATTTTTATGTTTATGCTTTGAGCTGTTGCACATACTTTACATTATCATCAATTTGCAATCAGCTTTTACAACCCAACTTTTGTCTAACTTTAATCAGTCTGAATACTTCAACAACTGTTTGGATGATCGCCTTTGGACTCAGTGGAGCAGTAAGGTGAGTCGCTTAGCTCTTTATGAATTTTCACATTTCTGCGTAACATGACCGATTCTTAGGTACCAGTAGTACACAAAACATTCTGTCCTCTTGCTATTTTGGCATTTTGATGCTTATCTCTTGCTTTTGTATAGATGTCGTTGTATTAACATGCTGCATGCTTCTTTGCAGCACTCGCGTCTCAAATGAACTAGGAGCTGGTCATCCACGGGCTGCACGTTTAGCTGTGTTTTTTGTGTCAGTAATGGCCATTGTTGAGGGCATCTTTGTTGGAACAATGATGATGTTAATACGCAATATCTGGGGCTATGCGTACAGCAATGAAGCAGAAGTAGTCAGATATGTAGCAACCATGTTGCCAATTCTTGCAACATCCATTTTCCTGGATGGAATCCAATGCGTTCTTTCAGGTTTTTCTACTTCTTATTTCTTTTGTTTATTGTTTACATCGCGACTATAGCTAAGAATTCACCCCTTGGGAGGTTTATTGTCACGACCCAACCTAGTATGGCCGTGCATGAGAACATTTTCTAGCCACTTTTAACACACAATATTTTATAGAAAAACGGACAGAGTCTCCTCTGTTTTTCGGACATTCCCCAAATACAATATAACCTGCAACATTTTCAATTAAAATTCCAGCAAATGGGTATCAAGCATTCTCAGAATGCACCCTTCCAGTATATAACAACATTTAACGTAGTTCAAAACATAATATCAATTTAAGTTTACAAATCATTTACATAACATAATCTATATGGCTAAGTCATAAATTCTCAATCATATCATAATACAAGTCCGAGAACCCTGCCTGTGACATATGGAGCAACTAATAAACTAGACAACCTAAAGCTCTAACATAAAGGCCTTCTCAAGAAGGCTCACCAACTTAAAACGCACTTATGGCTGAGCCGGAGGAATAGAACTAGAACCAAGACCAAGACTCAGATCTGAAAAAAATGGATAACAACGGGGGTGAGTTTTGCAACTCAGCGAGAGATAGGATATCCGTAGTTTACTAAATACAATCTTAAAACAATATAAACATAATAATGTACATATACTCATAAAACATATATATATATATAGCTATAACATGAGATATCTTGAAAACATAACTTTACATAGTCACATAATTCCAAGTATAATGGGGAGATTATCCTAAGTAGAACAATAACAAGTCCAGACATGACTCAAGGTCATGTGTGGGTTAGCACCACACCTGCTAACTGGAGTTGACCCGTAGCCATACAAGTCCAGACACGACAAAAGTCATGTGCGGGTTAGCACCTCACCTGCTAACTGGAGTTGACCCGTAGCCATATACAAGTCCAGACATAGCTGCAGACTATGTGTGGGTTAGCACCACTCCTGCTAACTGGGATTTCTCACGGTGCACCGAGGCTAACGTCCTGCCGTTAACTCTGAGGGTTCTAACTATGGAATTTCCCCAAATTACTCTAAATCATGGATATTCCACTTCTACGATATTTTACAACATAAAAACCATCCTCATGTATAATATGCATAATAGACATAAAATAACTCAATTTTAGTAATTAACATAATATGCTCTAAAAATATAAAATTTGTTGCAATTCAACTATAAGTATTTAAATAAGCATAATAATCATATTATGGCATCCAAATACAGATTTTTCATTTTAAACATAAAGCCTCATTTTCACTAAATAATTATTTTCTTCTATGTCAATATACTTTCAGCTCTCCATATAATTTTATATTGTTTATCATGCATAAAGTAACCTCTGATACACTATCTACTCACAAATCTTGGTTCAAAGAGCAGAAGATCAACGCCTTTAATGTCACCAACGCAAGTGTTGTTGTCCGATTGCTCTATCGTTCTAGGAATAAGACAATATGAATATTTGTGAGCTAACTACACTATCAATTAACATCAATTTACGCTAATTCACTAAAAACCCCAAATTCAAGGGTTCTAAAAACCTAAATTAATCCTAAAAATTTAGAAATTTCAATAATTTAAATGGAGCATGGTAGAAGCTTACTTACCACTTGGAGAGTAGAATTAGTGAAGAAAATCACTCCCAAAGCTTCTAAAATCTTCAACTCTCTAATGGAGGTTAGAGAGAGAAAGTGAGATAGAGGAGAGGGAAAGAGAGAGAAAGTGATGGAGAGGAGGAGGAGATGATGATGATGGAGGAGGTGGTGTTATTTCTTGAAGAAGGAAGCAAAAAAAAATTGAAAAAGAATTAGAGGAAAGGAGAAGAGAAGCCACGGGGAAGGAAGAAAGAAAAGAAGAGAAGAAGAGAAGAAAGGGATAAAGGGGGTCTGGAATCATACGGGAGGAGGGGAAGAGAATTAAAAGAAAAGAGAGAAACCTATGGTGGTCTATACCACTTAAGGTGCACAGTGGTCCTTACTTTTTTTTTTTTTTTCGGTCATCACATTTATGCTTCGTGTTGTGTTATACTGTGGACTATGACAATTATTTATACAAATAATATACGATTCTCTCATTTTGAAAAAGTTAGCGGCAAGTAAATTCTTTTCACGTTTTATTTGTGCATATACATCATTGATATGATTTATTTCCTTATTGCATGTTCAGCTGTTAAAGGAAAGAGACAAGGCATGGCTGTTGTAGCCATTTTCATTTTGGTATTTACATTGCCTTTCTCCATTTTGTTGGCTCTAATGCAGGCACGGTTAGAGGATGTGGTCGGCAAAAATTTGGTGCTTTAGTTAATCTAGGATCATACTATTTAGTTGGGATTCCATCAGCTATCTTATTCGCTTTTGTGTTGCACAAAGGTGGCAAGGTAAAAGAAGTCCATTCTTCTGTATGATAGTCTTGTGACTATTTTTCATAAAGATGAAAGTAACAATATTTGTCCGCTAACATATTGTATAGGGTCTTTGGCTGGGGATCATATGTGCACTCGTTGTTCAAGTGTCATGTTTTCTTTTCATAACAATACGTACTGATTGGGAGCAAGAGGTGAGCTCTTTCCTTTGTGTTCCCCCGCATCTTCTGTTTTCTTTTCTGGAGCTCTGGGGTGCTGATAAAGTTACAATTTTTTTTGCAATCCTATTTCATTTTCAGGCAAAAATGGCTAAAGACAGAGTCTACGGTTCAAGAAGAGCAGAGGGCATAGTCTCATGACATGAGACATGAATGAATGCCATATGATCTTGTAGTGAAGTCGGAACCTCTTTTTGTGAATAAAATTGTAAGGCCAGCAAGCCGAAAACAATCATTTCGCCGAATCAATAGTCACGTGATTGTGATTAAAAAGGAAAATCAATGCAGAACATAGATTACATTTGTGTGATTCCCGTAGATATCACTCAAAAACTTAACCTTTATCTGTTTTCAAAAATCAAAACCAGGTATTGTTGCAGAATGTGGGTGGCAGAGGATTGGTGGCAATGCAAATGTTGGCTCATTTTATTTTGTGGGCGTTCCTTGTGCTGATGTCATGTGTTTGCATTTCTTGAACACATGAAAGCTAGCGTAAACCTTGTTATGGCATTTATTATACCTTTGCTATCCTTGTCTTATTTTTCCAACTTGCGGGTACTAAGTTCTAGTGTCTTTATCGTGCTGATCACAGAACCTGCCGCCAAAAAAGCTGATGCTGGACACATACCTAAACAAAGCAGGGACAAAACACCGGAATATACATTGTGGATGTAATGGAAGAATTAAAGAACCATGGATAACAAAAGTAGGGAGACTTATTATACTCAAGCATAGAAGGCATCAATTAGCAAACAATATAAAGAATTTTCAGTTATTAACTTGAGAATCACAGTTTAAATGTTAAAGGCAAATTTGCTAAACCAATAAAAGTTTATAAGAGAAAGAAATACAGGGGTAGTTTGGGGATTGGAATGATGGCTGACTCTAGTATTAGGAAAGGATCGTGTGGGCCCTTGAATGAATCTAAGACCTAACAGTTTTTAGGAGGAAATATGTGACGTAAGAGACATGTGGGTTTGTTGTGGGGAAGGGGTATAATTCTCCTTGAGGTTAGTGTAGGAGGTAGAGAATTCTGTTAGGATTTGGCTAGTAGCGTAAGCTGCTATAGTGCTCAAGGACTCTCTCTCTTTCTTTTATGTTGCTTCTCTTCTATCTTTCTATCTTACTCAGTAATACAATATAGCCTGCACATTACTTGTGTTTCTGTGATTTCTATGAGTGCTTCTATTAGTTGGTATCAGTCCTTTCATCTTTGGGTGTGAAGGGCTATTCATCTCATTAAAGATGCTACATGGAGGAACAGGTGGCTGAACTAAGGAGACGGATGGATCATATGATGCACATGATGGAGAGGAAGGGTGACCACCGTCATCGTTCGCGACGTCGATTGCCTTTACCATGACTATTGTCATTCCGAGTTGGCTCAGATGATTGGTGGAATGAGGGTCACAGAAGGGATCATGGGGGGTACCACTCTCCTTCTTCCTCTTGCAGAGAGTGCTAGGACTCGAGGTCACATGACTGAGACGATCGGAGCTCCCCTTACTCCTTGGAGGGTCATCGCCATTGGGAATGCCATTCGTGGCACAATCAACCGCCATACCACTTCTCAGACAGTTCTCCTCCTCAACACTGTGAGCATGACTGAAAAATGGAGCTTCTGTTCTTCTATGGAGATGACGTCGATGGATGGTTAGTCAAGATCGAGTGCTACTTCTGGATGAATGCGATCGAGGAGGACGAGAGGTTTTAGGTGGTGCTCCTAGCATTAGAAGGGAAAGCTTTGTCCTGGTATCAAATCTGGGAGGAACAAACTTAGTTCCCGTCATAGAGGTCTTTTCACGATGGCATCTCACGTCCCTTTCAACCGGGGCTAGTGCGAGACCCATATGGGCTACTCTTACGATTGAGGTAGGTGGGCCAGTGTTAGATTATATTGATGAGTTTGAAAGGATTTTGGGCCCGATGCGCAACCTAGACCATGAGGTTCTTAGAGGAGTTTTTTTAAATGGGGCTGAAAGGAAACTTGAGAGCTAAGTTGAAGAGCTTGGACTTGGGCTCTTTGGCAAAAATTAAAGAACGAGCCCTGTTGTTAGAGAAACGAAATAAGGAATGGAGGGGTGGAGGTGTTGGACCTCCTGAACGCTCATGGGGACTAACTATTGGTCATAAGGTAATTCCCCAACCTTCCAGAAACAGCGAAGGACGTAATGTTGGGACAGATGGGAGCATGCAAAATTCTGAGGGAACACATGGGGGAGCAGGGAAAAGCCTTTCACAAGAGAAGCTTCAAGATAGGAGTGGAAGGGGCTTATGTTTTAAATGTGGTGAGAGGTGGGATCAGGAACATGTGTGCAAGCTGAAACACTATCAACTAGTCTTGTTGGAGGATCCAGAGGCTGAAGAATCAGACGATGAAGAGGAAGTCGAACAAAAGAGGGAAAAATCCGATCTAGCCTTGAAGTCCTTACATCTAACGTTCAATAGCCTTCGTGGGTTGACAACTATTAGCAAGTCATTCAAGATAAGAGGGCAGGTGAAGGGGACCAAGGTAATTATTTTAATTGATATTGGGGCAGACGCTAACTTCATCTCGACCCCACTCGTTGAGCATTTACAATTACCGCAGAAGGATGTATTATTCATGGTGGAGGTGGGCACAGGGGAGATTAAGAGAGGATTCAGGCTGTGTGAGAATCTGGAGGTGGAGATTCAAGGAAACCACATATCTTAATCACTTTTTGTTCTTGGATTGGGAAGTGCAGATGTGGTTTTGGGTTATGGGTGGATAGCCAGCTTGGGGGACATTAGAGTAAACCTTCAGAAGCAGTATATATAATGGAAGTTAGGGGGAATGGAAGGGCATTCAAGGAGAACCCTCTTTGAGCACAGCTTAGGCGTAATGGTGAACAACTTTGAAGGCCCTGAGAGTTTATGGGGAAGGTACATGATTTCCATGTGGGTTGAGAATGGGTGCAAGGGAAAAAGGGTAACCACTAAATCAAAAGTATTTGATAAGCTTCAGCAATTGTTATTACAATATGACGATATTTGCAGACCTCCTAAAGGGCTACCTCCCCCGAGACCCCAGGACCACTCCATTACACTGGAAAACAAAAAAGCCATCATACCCAACATATGGCCATATAGATATCCGTACTTTCAGAAAGATGAAATTGAAAAAATAGTTGGGGAAATATTGTCAGCAGGTATTATTAGGCCTAGTACAAGCTTACTCAAGTCTTGTCATTTTGGTGAGAAAGATGGGGAATGATGTTTTTGCGTGGATTACGGGGCCTTGAACAAGATCACCATTCTGGACAAGTTTCCGATTCTAGTCATATATGAACTTCTGGATGAGCTGGGAAGAGCTCAGAGTTTTTCAAAGCTAGACTTGAAATCCGGGTATCATCAGATGCGCATGAAAGAGTCAAACATGGAGAAGACTGCTTTTAGAATACATGAGGGTCACTACAAGTTTTTAGTGATGTCGTTTGGGCTCACGAATGCTCTTTCCACCTTTCAAGCCCTCATGAACACGATCCTAAAGCCATTCTTGAGACGATTTGTCTTAGTGTTCTTTGATGATATATTCATGTATAGCAAATCAGAGGAAGAACATTGGGAGCATTTACAAATGGTGATGGAATCGCTACGGAAAAATAACCTGGTCATCAACAAAAAGAAGTATTCCTTTGGCAGAAGGGAAATTGAATATTTGGGGCACTTAATCTCTAGGTAAGGGGTAAAATCTGATCCAAAGAAGATTAAAGCAATGTTAACATGGCCAACTTCTACGGACTTGAGGGGTTTAAGGGGATTTTTGGGCATCACAAGCTATTATTGTCGATTTGTGGGAACTTATGGAAGAATAGCGTGGTCAATTACACAATTATTCAGGAAGGATAATTTTCGGTGAGGGTGGAAGCTCAATTAGCCTTTAAGAAATTAAAGAAGGTAATGACTACGTGACCTGTTTTAGTTGTCCCAAATTTTGAAAAAACTTTCATTATAGAAGTAGCTGCCTTTGGAAAGGGGATTGGCGCAGTTTTAGTGCAAGAAGGAAAAGCAATTGCATATATGAGTCAAAAGTTGTCAGATAAGGCTCAACAAAAATCTATTTATGAGAGGGAACTCATGGTTGTTGTAATGGCTGTTCACAAATAGAGACATTACCTGTTAGGCAGGAAACTCATTATCCACTCTGACTGGAAGAGTTTAAAGCACTTGGTGGATCAACAGTTGATGAGGGAATGTCAACAGAAATGGATAACAAAATTGTTGGGTTTTGATTTTGAAATAAGGTATAAAGAAGGGAAGGAGAATGGAGCTGCAGATGCTCTTTCTAGGCACCTCAGTTTTGAGGATGTTTCTTCAGTAACCCTTCAAGAGTAGGAAGGATTAGAGGAAGAGGTACAAGCAAGTGAGTATTTAAAGAAGGTCATCCAAGGGCTGATTGGAGGAACAAAAGAACTAGAGGGGTATGAATTGAGGAAGGGGAGATTGTATTACAAGGGAAGAATTGTTATTCCCAAAAGTTCTCCTAAAATCCAGATAATTTTGCTAGAGTTTCATGATTCTGTTATAGGAGGGCATTCAGGTTTTTCCAAAACCTCTAAGATGATTTCTAGGCTAGTTTGGTGGGAGGGTATGAGACAAATAATACAAAGATACATTTAGCAATGTGAAGTGTGCAGTAGAAATAAGTATCTTACATTGTCTCTAGCAGAGCTCCTTCAGCCTTTACCTATTCCATCAAGGGTATAGGAAGATATTTCAATGGATTTCATTGGAGGTTTACCAAAATCCCATGGGCTAGATACAATTTAGTAGTGGTAGACCGGCTTTCGAAGTATGTACACTTATTTGGGATCAACCACCCATATACTGCAAAAACTGTGGTTGACATTTTTATCAAGGAGGTGGTAAGGTTGCATGGATTTCCTTCGTTGATTGTCATTGATAGAGACAAGATTTTCATGAGTAATTTCTGGTCGAAACTATTTAAGCAAGCAGGGACAAAATTGAAGTTCAATTCAGCATACCACCCACAAACGAATATTCAAACTGAAGTGGTGAACAGGTGTTTAGAGACCTATCTCAGATGTTTTGCAGGTGCCAAACCGAAATAGTGGAGTAAATGGCTTCCTTGGGTCGAATTATGGTTCAATACTACTTATCATTCTGGTACTCATTCTTCCCCATACAAGATTCTCTATGAAAGGGAACCCCCTACTCTTATTAAGGGAGAATTGCTACCTTCAACAATAGAAGATATGAACCAACTCCTAACTGAGAGGAATTCCATGATTGAAAGAGTTAAAATGGTACTTAAACAAGTCCCAAGAAAGAATGAAAATCCAGGCAAATCAAAAGAGGCGGGAAGTTGAATTTGAGATAGGAGAAAAGGTTTTTCTAAAGATCCAGCCTTATAGGATAAAGTTCCTTGCCAACCGTATCAACCAAAAACTTACCCCCAAGTACTATGGGCCCTTTGAGGTAATAGATCGAGTTGGAAAGGTGGCTTATAGACTATTGTTGCCCCCTGGTTCTCTAGTGCATCTAGTCTTTCATGCCTCTTTGCTCAAGAAATGTTTGCCACCCAAAGCAAAGTGCCAACCTTTACCTAAGGGACTCAGTGAAGGGTAGGAGCTTCAAGTGCAATCAGAAGCTGTGCTAGCCACTTGAATGAATGAACAAGAAGGAAAGGAGGTGCTGATTCATTGGAAGGACCTCCCATAATTTGAAAGCAATTGAGAATTAGCTGCTGATATCAAGTTAAATTTTCTAGAATTCCACCTCAAGGACAAGGTGGTAGTTCAAGAAGGAGGAATTATTAGAGACAAATTTGTTGAACCAATAAAGTTTATAAGACAAAGAAATACTGAGACAGTTTGGGGATTGGAATGATGGTTGATTCTAGTATTAGGAAAGGATCATGTGAGCCCTTGAATGAATATGAGGCTAACGATTTTTAGGAGGAAAGATGTGAGGTGAAAGACACGTGGATCTGTTGTAGGGAAGCGATATAATTCTCCTTGAGGTTAGTATAGGAGGTAGAGAATTTTGTTAGGATTTGGTTGGGAGAGTGAGTAGCTATAGTGCTCAAGGACTCCCCCTTTTATGTTGCTTATCTTCTATCTTTCTATCTTATTCAGTAATACAATATAGCCCGCACATGACTTGTGTTTCTGTGATTTCTGTATTGAAGTACTCAATAAAGTACATTTATTAGCTCCAAGGGCATATAAAATTTCTCTTATGCTTTTAAACAAATTTATGTTCACGCCGCAGATACAGCAGAGGCTCAAGAAAATGCCTTTACACTAAAGGTCATCCCTGGATCACGTATACAATTACAAGTTCACTGTAAACATGAAGAAGAAAAATGAAAACGAGGTGAAAAAGTGTGGTTACTGTATTTTTTTTTTTATTTTTTTATTTTTCACTCTATAGCAGTTACTTGTGGGTCTTTGAACTACAAATAATCTTCTGTGATTGCTTCTTCCTTGATACATCTACAAACCCATAGTAGGAGACAATAGTAGCATACAAACAAGCCTTCAAAGATTCAATGCATTTTAACCCCTGTATACTTGAGCTAATGCTCTGGTCATAGAATTTTCATTCTGGCTGGTGGAATTCCAGATCTAATTTTCTTTTCAAATGTGACCTCTCAGCACTGCAGGACAAAAAGATGGGAAACATAAAATTAAATAACATCAGTTCCAAGCAGAAACTAAAAGATACCCAACATCTTGCTCATTCTTTCAGAGCTTAATATCAAGGACATCAAAACATATCGTGTTAGCATAAGCATATTACTACTTGTGTAAGCATATTACAATTTCATCACTGCAAATCACGAAATTCACTAGAACGATTTCCTTCAATGACATGTCATAATATGCTTCTGTAACCTGGATTACTTTCTTCCGCCAGCATTAAAATTGGCAAAAGGTTCGTGTTTCAATAAGCAAGACGAAATATGAATTTTGTTTTAATGTTTGACTCAGTATTAGGTGCACACTTTGTATTGTTTGGATGATCAATACCCGTTTTTACCTGTTAATTGTAGGTCTATTTGGAGGATTTAATCCAAAAATAGAGAAATCTACTGACATTGGAGCTGGTTGATTCTTGCCTGTATTATCACCAACTGCCTGTCTGAAATCACCAAAATTTCCACCAACCTTATTTCCTTGCAAAGAATTTCCTTCTAACCCATCATGTCCAGGCATCACTCTCCTCGACTTTCTAGGAGGTGATAACACAGTAGGACCCTCCTGCAAATTGAAATCTGAAACCTTAGATTCCCTCTTGGGGGCAGGTCTAGGGAGCTTGTCCGGATCTGTAGGCAGAGGTGCAGAAGAAAAGTACCTGCGCAGAGGTGCAGAGGAGAGATTAAATTGGTAAGAGGAAAAAACTTATTTAAGTCTTAGTGGGAAGTTAAAGGCCCATACCTGTGCTCTAGTGCCTGCTGCACAGAAATTCTAGCTTTTGGATCATATGTAAACATCTTTGACAGCAGATCTAAAGCATCATCACTTGCCATTGGAAATAAGGAACGCAAAGGGGGGGCAGGAACATGCTGGTATTCAACATAATCTGGAAGATATACCATATCAGGCCACTGAGAAGGTGTTGGAGTTCCAAATGCTGCAAAAATCTTTCCTAATTGATCAATATCACTTGAACCCTACCAAATGATAAAAACAAACTGATGAAAAAGAAAAAAAGAGATAGAATACTTAATTTTTATCATAAAAGAGAAATAAAAGTAACCACCAAGCTCTTTCCTACTAGGTGGTGGAGTTGGCAACAAGAAACAAAGGAATAAAGTTGACCAGTGCAACGAATTACTTCTACACTTTAGTTGTATAATAAAAAGAGGCCAGTCATCAAATATAGAGCAGGGTTAAGATATTAGCTCTACGAACACCATATCCAACAGCTTCTGAGCTAGTCCCAGTTCAATGAAACAGCTTTGAATAATTCATTGAGAGTTCGAGACTGCGATTTAAACTAGTTGATAAAGTTAAATGGTTTAAATGTCCAATAAATGGTCCACTCTAAATATCAAACCCCATGTACTCTAGAACATTACCATTACCACAAAAAAATAATCCATATAACGTAGTCACCATGACAATCACTTTTTACCTGCAGAAAGGGCCGACGCAGAAGAAGTTCAGCAAATATACAACCTGCAGCCCAAACATCTACCCCTGAACCATATTGCTTGATACCAAATAATAGCTCAGGAGCTCTATACCACCGAGCGAACACCTATACATGTATAATAAGCATAAGTGTCAAGAACGTAATGTTGATCCACCAACAGAAAGTCCCAATAAGGCAATAACAAACATAAGGATGTGAGTGAAACAAGTCATGCTCAATAAAAACCAGGAAGCCGGCTTCTAAAAGAGACAACTATTGGTAAGGAAGACAAGGGTGCCAAAAGTTTTGTCATAGAAGAACTCCTAGCTTGTACAACATACTGTACTCCATTATTATAGTCATCAGTCATCACAAGTTCACAACACACAATTACCCTGAAGAACCATCCACATTTTAGGAAACTTTGCTGTCTTTGCTACTTATTTCTTTCTTGGGTACAAGAAACTTTGCTACTTCCACTGCAAAGATTTTGTGGCACAAAGGATTATCAACAAAATGATTTTAGTTTTAAAGTCACAGTTTATAGGAATGCTAAGTTTTATTCAAAAGAAACAAGATCATTGGTGAAGGCCTCTAGGTCAAAGTACTGTGTTAGACCCATGGATACAAGGAAAGAATGGGAAATCAGTTGACAAGCATGAACAAATGCTAAGCTGCCAAGGATAAGAGAGAAGGGAGAATCAGTTGTTGTAAATGAGAGAATATAAGAAGGAAGAACAGGTAGTGGAGGTGGGGCATGAATTGAGAGGACACGGGTTGGAGACTGGGGGTTGGGCTTGAGGCTCTGTGCAGTTCTCTATATCTATCTCTCATTTTTGCACTTTTCTGTACTTGTAAGGAGCTAGTCACCATTGTTATTATCAACAAAATAAGTTCCTATCATACTGACACCCACATGCTCAACGAGCTGCCAGTATACATAAAGAAGCAAACCTGATGAGTGAACCTTCTATCTGGACTTCCAAATAACCGTGCTAAACCAAAATCTGCAAGTTTCAGCTGTCCATTTGGTCCTATCAACAAATTGTTTGGCTTCATATCCCTGAAAATATATAAGACTTTTGAGCTCAGCACTAAAAGCAACTAATAACTTTTGTAAGGACCAAAACCACAACATACGCTACCTATGCAAAACCCATTTCTTGTGGCAATAGGCAAGACCTTTTAGCGTCATTTGAAGGTAAGATTTTGTATCAGCAGGTGAAAGAAAAATATTGCGGTCTCGTATGACAGCTTCAAGGTCTGTCTCCATGAATTCGAACACAAGATGCAAATTCCCTTTATGTGGGAATGCATCAATCAACTCAATAATGTTTGGATCTTTAAGCTCTTTAAGCAGTTTAATTTCTCTAAGAGCAGTAAAGTTTATCCCTTCTTTCTGCTTGCCAAGCCGAATTTTCTTAATTGCGACTGTCTGTCCCGTCTGTCAATGCGATTGATTCATCTTTATAAGTACACCAAATAATAACAGTGCCGTCATTTTCATTGTTGAACAAAAGGATAGGTCGCTAAGCAGCCATAGAAAGTTTACCAAAACCACTCTAAAACCACTTAAAAAGTTCCAAGCTTCTGTTCACTCCCACGATCACAAAACAAAGGGTATGAACCACTTTCTCAAACCCAATGATCCACCATAATAACTCTTTCTAAATAGTTATAGGAAGCAAAGAAATTTGGTGACAGACATTCACATCCTAAGCAAATTGTGGAAGAAACAAACTCCCTAAAAAATCAAATTTAAGAACCCAAAAGCAAATAAATGTATGTTTCCTTTCCAAATTAATATACCTATATGAATATGTATTTTCCTGATTTATTGATTTTCTTTGCACCAACTGAAAAAGAAGACCCAATTCTCACAACCCAGAAAAAGAACAGAAATATACCCATTTTTATTCACTAAAAAATCCCAATAATTTTGTTAAAAAAAAGGGGTGAAAAGGCAGAATAAGAGAGTGGGAGAAGACAGTTGTGGAGAATTAATTACGTGAGTATCAATGGCTTTGTACACGACTCCGTAGGTACCTTCGCCAAGGACTTCACGCTTCAGATATCTATCGGCTACTTTCTTGGACGGATCCAGGCCCGCCATTTTTGTTCCTGATATTTATTTCAGCTAAACAGATTGGGAATTTAAGAGTGGGACATTTAGAGAGTATTAGGGTTTTGTCAGGAAGGAGAGAGAGAGAGAGAGAAGGTGAAGCGTGAAAATTTAAGAAGAAAGCCGTTCAATCATGAAAGGTTGAAGAACTGAAAATGCTAGGCTGAAGCCTGAAAGCAAAAAGGGAAGTGTGAGTGTTCGTTCCAAGGTTGTCGTACACAATTAATTAAAAAATAAAATCAGTTTTTACTTTTAATAATCGAATAATAATTGGCTTTTTATAGCACAGTTGTTGATTACATATATTTTGATGACTTAGAGGAGTCTGGACTCAATTTTAAAATACATAGGAAAATTTTGATTTAGGCTATATTTGATAAAGGATAAAAATGAGCTGCAGATGAGTTTCGAGTATAAAATCATATGTGGAAAATACAAAGGAAAATTAATGCTAACCCCTCTCTCAAGACTTCTTTATTATTTGAATACAAGCCTTATATATTCAACACAAACTTATTTGTCACTTTCAGTATTTTTTTTTCCCCTTCGAAAGAAAGCATCTGAAATTTAATAACCAAGGTTAACCACAACGAAAAGAAAAAGTTAATAATCAGGATAATGGTTTCTAAATTTCAGAAATTAACAACACTTCCTCTCATTAATTTTGGGTAATAATTTCTATTTTTTGTTACTTTCTCACATAAGGTTCAAGTGCCTTTCGAGAGAACTTGTTTACTCTAGTCAAATTCACAGTACTAATCTCTTCTGTTTTTTTTATTTATATTTTATTGATGAATCTACTTCATGCGCTTTCCACTAGCTAGTGATTGTTTCTTCACAAGTTGAAGAGAATGAACCTTCGTCTGGCGGAAATATAAAGCAAGATTGTACAAAATCTTGACGCATGCATCAACTTGCATGACAAAAAATACACAAACTACATGCAATCAACTGATGATGGTTGTAACTTATCGCCAACAGGATAAAACACGCATAAAAGCAAACTTTCTAGAGCGAAGGGGGGGCTAAGCAAATCTACAAATGTTGGTTCAAATGAGTTTTTGATGGGAAGATAGAAACAGTGGATGATGTTCACAAGATTCCTCACAGCCAAAAAGAAAAGAAAAGAAAAAACATTGAGGCCCTTCCCATGCAAGCCTTTTAATAAAATCATATTTCTACAGAAACTTAGACTACAGGAGAAAGTACGTTTTCTGTTGTTAGTTACCTTCCTTACTTGCATTTCTTTCAACAGAACAGACTTGCTAACGAATTTGGGTAACAAAAAAGAAGGAAATTTCACTCACAAGTGGCTGGGATGGGATGCTGAGGGTACCGCTAACAAACAACAAAGGGTAAGCCAACAATAACAATAAATTCGCTGGGACCAGTTTGTCTATTCCAATATCCATTTTCAAACTTGTCTTACTCACCGAGGCACAATGCAATGCCACCGTTCATCTTCTATCCTCCACAAATCTAGTTCATCACATTTTCTTGGTTCACAAAGGTTCCACCTCAATCAACTGTGTGACCCTCTTATCTTCTTTTTGGTTCCAAACATCATCATCATCACCGTTCCTTGCAGCAGCATATTCTTCATCCATCTGTAGGGATGGCAGCTGATTTCTCCGCCAAGAGCAATTCCAATGCTCAGCTCCTTAAAGAACTAGAGGCTCTGAGTGAATCCCTTTACAAACCACACACAGCCACCACAGCTCGAAGAACAGCTTCCCTTGTCTTGCCACGAACTTCAGCTCCTGTTCCATCTGCTGAAGATGATCCCGACACGGCTAAAGCTGATGACAAATCCAGTTCCAAACCTCGACAGCGTCGCATGTCCTTGTCCCCATGGCGATCAAGGCCAAAGCCTGGTGATGCCAAGGCACCGGTCACTCAGCCAGATATCAGAAAGCTGGATGACACATCAACCTCAGGTGAAAAGAAGGGTATTTGGAGCTGGAAGCCTATCCGGGCTTTATCTCATATTGGAATGCAGAAACTAAGCTGTTTGTTTTCTGTTGAAGTGGTAACTGCTCAAGGTCTTCCTTCTTCCATGAATGGACTTAGGCTCTCTGTGTGTGTCAGAAAGAAGGAGACAAAGGATGGTGCTGTTAAGACAATGCCATCACGGGTTGCACAAGGAGCTGCAGATTTTGAAGAGACCCTTTTCATCAGGTGCCATGTTTATACTAACCAAGGTAGTGGAAAGCAGATTAAGTTTGAGCCACGCCCGTTTTGGATATACCTTTTTGCAGTTGATGCTAAGGAGCTTGATTTTGGAAGAAGTTCTGTGGATTTGAGTGATTTGATTATAGAGTCCATTGAGAAAAACCAACAAGGCACACGAATTCGGCAATGGGACACAAGCTTCAGCTTATCTGGGAAGGCAAAAGGGGGAGAACTTGTTCTCAAACTGGGTTTCCAGATCATGGAGAAAGATGGAGGAGTTGAGATATATAATAGTCAAGTGGAGAATTCAAAGTCCAGCTCCAGCAAGTTGAGAAATTTCCCATCTTCTTTTGCTCGCAAACAGTCGAAGACATCCTTCAGCATGCCTAGTCCCAGAATGACAAGCAAAAATGAAGCATGGACTTCTTCACAGCCAGGACTAGCAGGAGATATTCAAGGGATGGATGATCTGAATCTTGATGACCCAAACCCAGTTCAGGATTCCTCTCTCTCTGCCCAGAAACTAGAAGAGCGGAAAGAAAAAGTGGAGGATTTTGATCTTCCTGATTTCGAGGTTGTTGACAAAGGGGTTGAGATTCAAGAGAAGGAGGAAGACGGAGTGGAATCTGAGAAATCTGTAGAAAAGAAATCAATTTCAAGCGAGGTTGTCAAGGAAATAGTGCATGATCAGTTGCACCTCACTAGATTGAGTGAGCTTGATTCAATTGCCCAGCAGATAAAAGCTCTTGAGTCTATGATGGGGGAAGATGATAAGTATATGAAAATAGAGGACGAGACAGAATCACAAAGGCTAGATGCTGATGAAGAAACTGTGACAAGGGAGTTTCTTCAAATGCTTGAGGATCAAGACAGCAGACGATACTTATTCAAACAACCTGAAATTCCACCTTTACAACTTGAAGGGCTGAAGGATTCTTCAGCAGATAGAGAATCCAAGGAGTATCTACCTGACCTTGGAAAGGGCTTGGGCTGCATAGTTCAAACAAGGGATGGAGGGTACTTGGCTTCCATGAATCCTTTAGATACTGCTGTGGCCAGGAAAGATTCCCCAAAGCTAGCAATACAGATGTCAAAGTCTTTTGTGTTGGCATCACATCAAACCGTGAGTGGGTTTGAGTTATTTCAAAAACTGGCTGGCATTGGTCTTGATGAACTTAGCTCTCAAATTTTGTCCTTGATGCCCATAGATGAACTGGTAGGCAAAACTGCAGAACAGGTTGCTTTTGAAGGCATTGCTTCTGCCATCATAAATGGTAGGAACAAGGAAGGAGCCAGTTCCAGTGCTGCTCGCATAGTTTCTTCCCTGAAAAGCATGGCAAATGCAATGAGTTCAGGAAGGAAAGAGCGAATATCAAGTGGACTTTGGAATCTTGATGAAGAACCACTTACTGCAGAGAAGCTTCTGGCATTTGCAATGCAGAAGATTGAGTCCATGACAGTTGAAGCATTGAAAATTCAAGCTGACATGGCTGAGGAAGAAGCTCCATTTGATGTTTCTGCACTCAGCTCAAAGAAAGGGGACGGTGGGAAAGATCTTTTGGCTTCTGCTACTTCAATTGAGGATTGGATCAAAGACCAAAGTTACAACAACAACAACAAAAGTACTGCAAGTTCTGATGGTGAACCAGAAAAAGCCACACTGATATTGGTTGTCCAGCTGCGGGATCCACTGAGACGCTATGAAGCAGTTGGAGGTCCTATGATAGTACTTATTCATGCAACACATGCTGACACAACGGGGAATGGTTATGATGATGAGGAGGAGAAAAAGTTCAAAGTAACAAGCATGCATGTGGGAGGTTTCAAGGTGAGGGGTGCCACAAAGAAGAATGCATGGGACAGTGAGAAGCAGAGACTGACAGCAATGCAATGGTTGGTTGCATATGGGTTGGGAAAGGCAGGAGGAAAGAAAGGGAAGCAAGCTTTGGCAAAGGGGCAAGACCTGTTAATGCTATGGAGCATTTCCTCAAGAATTGTGGCTGACATGTGGCTAAAAACCATGAGAAATCCAGACGTCAAGCTTGTAAAGTGATTAGCACGTCCATTCTACTGTTGATTATAATACTCTCTTCAGTGTTGCATTGCATTCATGTCTCATAAAATTCAGCTGCAAGTCCAAGTGAGAGATTATTCTAAACCTAAGCCACTGCTGGTACCTATACTATTTGTGCAGATTCATATATGAACACAAGAACTGTGTATATGTCATGTCAATAATTAGTTGTTTTTGTAAAAGATAATCAAATTTCTCTATTACATGTAGGACGTGTGACGTTTGATTGAGAAAGGGACTGATTAGCTTTTTAAGGGTTAACCACTCGTTGCTTTTGACTCTATTCTTTTCTGTTCCGCCTTGAGTTTACGCATCTTGTTGATTATGCATTTCTGCATTTTGTAAACACACCTGGGAACACAGACCATTGAGAAGTAACATGTGAGTAATAGTTTTTTGTCAATGTGTTTTTACTGATAGAATATTTTTATGTTTAAACAACTTTTTTTTCTGAAAAATGAATAACATAGTACAAGAAAAATGTCATTTTAAAACATGGACAAATCTGTCTTTAAGTTTTTCAACCATTTTGAGCCTTTATTCTGCACCCTTCGTATGATGAGAAAAGAGAAAAGGTCTATCCAGATTATGTTTCAACAAGCAACGCAACCGAATTCACAACTTCATCTGCAACATCAAGTACGCATTATTGTGCTCTTCTAATGTAGCAATTCAAGAACAAGATATTGGACGGTTTAAGCATGCCGCCGTAAAACTTAGGTTCTCATTCTGCGACAATATTGATAATGGTCCAAGATTCAATGTTGTGCTGAAAAAATAACAGTCTTACTAAATCAGTAAGACAGAAGAAACTTGATAAATAAGCAGTTTAAGGAGCAAAGGCAGTAAGAATCCATTTGGGAACAATCGGGCTCGCATTTCCTTTTTTTTTCCCCCGTTCTGTAATGTTGCAACACAAATATATAAGACTTTGTGACATTCTTGATTGACAACGGAAGGTAAGTACCAAGTACTAGGTGGAATCGGATGAATCATAAGATGAAATGGTGCGAAATGGTATTCTATTATTAAATCATGTCTACAGTCAAACCGTTTAAATTCTAAATCTAACTTTACCAAAAACATTGAGTAAAATCTACACAAGAAGCATAGGACAATATAACTTTCACCAGAAGCATGAGTAAAATTTCTTTGAATGAAAAAAATTCTGAAGCATACAATTCAGGCTGACTACTTCAAATATGTGACTGTACCTGGTGGAGAACCTTTCTTCTTTCATCTACTTACCTATGTAAATCTCCCCCTTTAGTTGTTGAGTAATTATTTTTTTTAGGGAGGGCAAAAACAAGATGGGACGGGTTAATCTGCTTTGACCACTCCAACCAGATTTTCCCCAGCAGTGATGAACCATAATGAAAACACAAAAACTTCAATTCGAAGTAAATATCCCAGTTTCCTGGATTTTATGTCTACAACTAACTCTGCAGTATAAGTACAAATAAGTATGACTCAACCTCAAATTCAACCGCTTACAATTATTTACATGAATCTTCCAACTGAAAGTCAGAACCCAGTAGAAGAAGGAGGAAGAAAGGGAAGAAACTTAAAATGGAGCTAAACGGAATCAAGTGCTGACACGCCGACACCGACACCAAAATGCAGTTCCTCCACTTCGGCCTCGAGCAACAGCTATTTCCTCATCAACATAAAACCAGATGAAAAAAGGATCCTTGGTACTTGGTTCCTTGTCTTCCTTTTTCCCTAGGCTGATCTCTAGAGGTTTCAAGGGTCCAACTTTTATTCGAAGGTTTTCAAAAACGAAAGCCAGAATTCTATTTTTCCATGAAAGTCGGCCTTCAAATGTTAATTGTCCAATGGGTCCAAGATATACACCATTTTCAATCCTCTTTCCCTGACAAATCATAAAGATAGCTTAATATTCTAATTTAGACAGAAGTAATCAGAAAACTCTAAAGATATTTTGGACATAATTTGAAGATTTGGTGTACGTAACTTTTACAAATGATGAAATAAACAACAGGTGTATGAGCCTGCTTGCATGAGATGGGTAAAGTGAATCAATAAAAATATTTTAGAAGCCTTGTCCACTCATAGATGCTAAAACAAGTCTTTCCTGAATGAAATGGATACACATGATATGATGAGGGTCCTCACAGGTAACAGCTGAGCTCAAGTTTTAACAGTTGATTTCTGCCTGAACCCTCACAACCTTAGATTAAAACTATATTAGCCGCTGAACACTGTGACACAACATTCAGTGTGAAGTTTTGATAGTTCTCTTTTGTCCTTAATAAACTGAAAATTATTATTTTATTGTTTGAGTTGAATTAGCTCCCTAACCAAGACAGAGCATTCTCTACAAGTATACAATTTAAGATTGTCTTCATCCCTAGTGGCTCATATGTGCATTTTTAAGATTTAAGAGTTAAAATACCAAATGGTGCAATGCTTGACATCAGTTATGCTATTAAAAACTTACAGAAAAGAGAAACATGCTTGATGTCAGACACAACAAAATAATTTCATAAGCAAGCCATGAACACTAGATACATATTTGGAAATAAGTTCATGGAGGACAGAACAATATGATCTGACAATCATGTCCAAAGAAACAAGTTATCCGTCAGGGTCCAAAGACACAGCTTATCCATCAAGTGTTATAAAAAGCCAAATCAAATGATTTTGGAAAAAGTTCCAGAAAGGCCTAAAGATAGGAACTACACTCTAAAAAAACTATTATCTAGAGCCTTTTCTTGACATTCATCCAATGTTTCTTGTATCATCACCTTCAGTTCGATAGTCAATAACAAAGAAGTAGAACATTGAAAACTTCTCAATAGACAGATGAATATTGACCCGGCATCGAGGATGAAATATAGATAGTATCACACAAAAGAGACTTACAGCAGCATCAAACCTCTGAACAGCTGTGAGAGGAAAATATCGACCCCCTTTTAATTGTTTCTAAAATTCAGCACAAGATCATGGTAAGCATTAATTGCCAAAAGAATTATAGCCAAAAAGAAGAATGACCAAACAAAAAGGTCACAGAAACATGTTAACCTCGGCAGTAAAAATCAGCATCCAGGTCCTCCCAGGAGATTCTTTTCCGCCAAGGGTTTCAAAAAAACCAGAAGGATCAACTTTTGCTTTCTCAAGGACAGACAGTGCAGAAAGAATCTTATCTGCTGCTACCTTTCGTGTCTTAGCTGCATCTTTCAGCACTTTCACACTTTCCCCTACTTCCTAGGCAAATAAAGAATTGAAATTGAATTAAACAAATGAAGACAAAACCAAGAAAAAACCAAAGAAACTCAAATATATCACAACTTGAGCTCTAATCAAAACAGGAGAGGAATCGTTGCCTCAAATGGATCAAGTTCCATAATGAAATGTATTTGAACTATCAGTCAGGTGCAAAAGCTAAAACAAGAAAAGGTACGTAAAGATTAAAAAATTTAGCATCTTTACCTTCCTTTATCTTCCAAGAAACCAAACAAAGCTTTGAAAAATTTAATGGGAACCCAAATGAATGCAAAAGAAAAAGAATACCTTTCTGGGTTTGTCATCCTGAACAAGAAGCGGGGTTGAGGAAAGTTGCTCTCTTTCAGTGTCATCAAGGGTTGCTCTGGTTCTTGCTGTTTCTCTGGGAAGTTTAACAAGGTGATAATGGTTCGTTCTTCGTCTGAGGGGAGTGGCATTCTGAGGCTTAAAAATTGGTGAGAGCTTTGATGGTTTAAGGGATGTTAACGGATATGAATTTGGCAAACAACAACGGAATGTTGTGATGGACACCACATGTGATGGTGCTATTTGTGAGTTCATGGCCATAGCAAATGCAGCCACAAAATAATTATACGTTTCACTTTTAAAGTCCTGAACCATTTTTTTATTTTGATATATATATATTTTTTGCGGCCATATGCATAATCCCTTTCTCTTTATGCGTTCTGTGCTTATGTGGTCCTGAAATTTCGATTATCGTCATAATTATTTAGTTGTCACTTATCACTGTTAGCAGCTGAAATTAAAAATAAATAAATAAAGAAAACACATCTCTTGAGAGCATGTTTAAATGAAGTATTTTGAGAGGATAATATATTTTTTAAATAATTTCAGGTGATTCAGTGTAATTTTTTTCGTTTTCCCTGGAGACTAATATAAATCGATTTTAAAATCCACTTCCATGCTCTTTGTCTATTGACTCTCTTCTTTCAAACCTATTAGTATCATTCATCACTTAGCACCTGCCGCCATCACTTGTTCTCAACAGTTAGCTGCTCCCTGTCGCTCATTATGACTGCTCACCGCCTATCACCGGCCGGCCGACCGGCCATCCATCTATTGCTCCCGCCCATCTGTTCGTTATCTGATGCCCACTGTCTACAATTGTCCACTGAGAAAATAATATAATTTTATTTTTCAAGAAAACTATTATATAAATGTAGTTGCCTTATTTAAAAGAATGAAATGAAAGGAATTTAATTGAAACATTTTTGGTCTATTTGATTTTTATTTTTATTTTCTGTTTTTGTTTCCCGTGTTGTGTTTTTTAGTTTTATTTTTTTTATCAAAGAAACAGTAAAAATAACAAATGAAAACAAAAAATAATATTTTATTATTTTCATTGTTTTCAACATTTTTTTTATAAATCCTAAAATTAAAAAATAGAAAAAATGAAAACATGAAATGAAAATGGAACCAAATATACTCTAGATTTCCTTAGAATGCGTTTGGTTTTAACTTTTCAGTTTTTCAATTTACAATTTTTAGTTTTTTGTGAAAGAAAAACTGAAAACTGAAGAGTGCGTTTGTTTTGCCTGTTTTTAATTTTCAGTTTTTTATGAAGAAAAAATTGAAAAAACTAAAAACTGAAAATTTTGAATGTCTTTGGTTTCAGTTTTTCAATTTTCAATTTTTAGTTTTGAAAACTGAAACCAAACGCACCCTTACATTTTCAATCCCCCAAAATCTAAGAATTTTTCATCCAGAATCCTCTAAGTCTACGGCTTGGTGTCAATGTCGAAGAAGATCCTCTCGTTTGAAATGTGCTTATCATATATACATATTCATTATTTAAGTTACTATAAAAGAACTGAAAAAAAAAAAAAAACAAATTATGGACCAATCCTTTCATGAAAAAACCCTTTATCCTAACTTTGTATATCGTGGTAGAAGTCAAGTTGCTACCATAGTTTTCAAGGTTTATAAACGCAGGTGGAATCGCAAGTACTTGTAGTATCGGATCTACTAACATAGAAAGTAATCTTAATTTGAACGCATGTTATCTCATCTTGCTGTTTTTATTTAGTTATCAATACAAATGAAAATATTTATCTAATTATATACATGTAATCTTTATATAATACCATGTTAAACATATGAGTGATATTAAGGTAGCGTTTGGTTTGGGAGACGGAGACACAAATCTGAGCGATAGATGTGTATCTTTGTTTGGTAAGGGGGACAGGGTATGGGGACGGAAAAATTTTCCGTCTCAGAGACAAAAATTTCTTGTATTTTTGTCCCTCCAAAAAGTGGGGACAGTGGGGATGGGACACGGGGACACAAATTTCTAGTGGTGGTCCGGCCACTAGTCATCGCCGGACCACCACCGGCATCGCCGGTCAACGCCCGGTCAACGGTGGTCAACGATCGGTCAACGGTGGTCAACGATCGGTCAACGGTGGTCAACGCCAGTCAACGGTGGTCAATGGCCGGTCAATGTCTGTCCCCGTCTCTACAACCAAACATCATACAGAGACAGTATTTTTTATATCTCCGTCTCTATTATCTCTGTATTTCTGTCCCCATCCCTCCCGTCTCCCTTACCAAACGCTACCTAAGTGTACAACTAATTTACACAATAAATACACACCACATACTTTATTACCATTGAATTTGATGAATGAATGGGATGAGTAGGGACCACACATCTCATCCAATGGTGATAAAATATATGGTATATATTTGTTGTACAATTTAATTATACATCAATCATTATTCTAAACATATTTGTTTGTAGGTTCCTTTCATGGGAATGACTATTGTCATTCAAAAATATCTATTGTCACTCCCATTTGAAAAGTTTTTATTTGATATCTCTAGAATGCTCTTCTTTCTTCACTTGTAATTGAAAAATAGTTTAACAACAAAATCATTATAAATTACTATTATAATATTATGTTATTATTAGATTGATTAATTCTAATATAATTATTTAAAGGTTTTGTTATTTATCTTGGTTTAAATTTTTTATAGGATCATAACATGATATAAGTATTAATAATTATGATTTATTTATTACTTTATCAAAAAGATAATTTATTTATTATGCTCCTTTCAATCTATCTATTAATGTTAAAACAAATTCTGGATTAATAACTATCTAAATAATGCAACGGTAACCACTTTTTAAAGAAAATATTAAATAAAAATGAATAAAAACTAAACGATTGTCCAAAAAACATAAGATAACAAAATTTATTACAAGTGACAAATAAATTTTACTATAAAATTTTTATTTATTTTTTCTTGAAAATTAAAGTAATTTAAGACATTAAATTATTTATTAATCACGAAAGGAGTTTAAACCGTTAAAATTTGTAATTTTATCACTCATTATTACCAACATTCATACGTTATAAAGGATAAATTATTAATTTCCTATCAGTTAAATAATATTTCTAAATATATTAGCAATCATAAGTAAAAATCGAACATGTAACTAAATTAAGGTATCAACTATCAAATTGTTTCATAACGAGTGTCATAGAGTTGTTGTTATTATTTTATTTTTAAATATTAGTTCATTGGTACATATTTAACTAATGCAGTAAAAATATTTCAACAAAATAATATAATACATACATATATATATAAGTTAAATTCAAACAATTAAAATATTTAATAATTACTACAACGATCAGAAAATTAACGAGATTAGCAACTAGAATTCCAAAAATGGAATAAATTATTAGTTAATTTACCAATAACAAATTTAGACAACTTTATCAGTGATGATACAACTAATTAATGTTAAACTATTACTTTAGTTGATAAAGTAAAAAAGACATTTTGAAAAAATCAAATAAAAGCTACTAAAATAGGGGTGAGACATTTACAAGCTGCGCGATAACCACTCCCTACTTTTATATAACACCACCTCCAACGTTACCGTAGTCGTTCCAAATTGTTGCCAACCGAATTATCTATTTTCATTACATTGCATAATATTAAAAGTTTTAACCAAGATTGTAATATCAAACTTTAAAGTATCAAATTTTGTACTATAGAGCATGAAAAAGATACCCTCAACCACATAGCAGTAAGTTCGATTTATTGGGAAGAAAATGATTTAGTTTCACGGATGACGACAATAAGCTTACCGGCGAATTCAACAATTAACAAGCTTCCACTAACCATTGTAGACGGTAAATTCAACAAGAGACTCCATCAAGGATACTCGGTAGAATAAAATCACATATCAACACGAAAATTAATATGCGAGTTCACTGTGACTAATTGCTGTCATGTCAAAATATGAGAAGTAATCATATCCCACGGCTATTCAGGTGGATTGACTCAAAACCACCCGAAAATACTGAAGTAGCCAGGCCTTTGTAAGGCCTCATATACTAGTACATGGGCACCAGCAAACGATAAATAACTCTTCACTGAGTACCAACTCAGGTAAAAGGCAAAAAAAATGCTAAATGAATATATTGCAAACTTGATGCTGTCCATTATGCCTCAACGCTGACCCTCTTCTATCTGTGCAGGAATGCCGTCCTGTCCACATAAACAGCTGTTAGAATGCAAGTACTTCAAAAACACAGTTGCAAAATTGATATGTTAGTCAATACACTTCAAATCATTTTATTTTGCCAATAAACACAACACAGCACACCAAAGAGATCTATGCACACATTTTAGATTGAAACATAGTGCCAATTTTTATTATTTCAGTTCTGTAAGCCGGATTCCAAGTCAAATTTCTAAATGCTTAAATTTATTTAGATCCGAAGAAAGAAAGACGGTCAAAAACGTACATTCCATTACTGCTAAGCTATAATAAATGCATAGGATATCATAAGAATCAAGCCATATGTTCCATAAAAACATGCAAAGAACAGCTACAATGAAAGCAAGAGCAACTTGACAAGAAGCAAGCATGGACTTGGATATTCTTTACCTCAAGCCAAAATTGTTGCAAAATTACACACCAGTGACTTTTCCCACAGCAACAGTTTTTCCTGCAGGGCAGTGTAAACCATAAAGCTTCAACATGTAATAATATCAGAAACACATTTACAAGAAAACATGCCATTTCTTAACTCTTACCTTCAGTACGAAGAGTGAATCTCCCTAGTTGCGGAAAATCAGAAAACTTCTCAATGCATATCATATTACTAACCTGCAAGAACATTTTCAGAACAAAATGAAGGTGCACTTGCATGAATGAAAAAATAATCAAACAATCATCAGCAATGAATTCCTTTTTATTTCAGTGTCAGGAATAATTCTGCGAAACCATGATGAAGTATAAACTTTCATGGCACAAATACAGCAATAAAGCCATATATCAAAAGAAAGTAGCTTCCAAATTCAGAAGACAACAAAAATGCACCTGCACACGGCACACAACAACAGCACCATTCTTCACGAAGAGAACTTTCTTTTTCAGTGGTTTCTTTGTCTTTGGATCAATTTGCTGTAACAGCTCAACAATCTCACATTCTTCAACTACAGAGTGGATATGCAGAACAGCCTTGTACCCAGCAGTGAAAATAGCCTACAGATTTTCATGAAAGATCTTAATGTCCTCGATTAATACATAGAAAATAAAGCTAGCGACCAAAAATGGATATGGGGAGAAGAGAAGCATACATACATTGTCCAACAATTCAAGGATTTGCAGCTGAGCAACAAACTCAGTAACAGCTGGTATTGGATTTGCTGCATAAGGACAAAAAGAAAACGCAAAATCCAGATAAGAACACCATACAGCAAGTGTGTAACCAACTAACTACATGAGGCAAGACAACATAATCGAAAAGGATGAAAATTCTTATTATTTAATCGTCTAGAAGAAGCACACTAGCAGTGAGAAAAGTTTGTTTGACCACCATATTTGAATCACTATTCTAAGGTTCAACTAATTCCTTGAAACCTACCAACCCAAATTGATATGCATTAAAACAGCAAGGAAAAAGTACATTAGTTGTGATGTGTACCCTCTTATGGCATCCTGTAAGGCTAACCTTTTTTCATATCAGAGGCAGAAATAAGAAATCAACTAAGAGACAAAGAACTAATTTTTCATATTGCACTGAAATTGTTCCTGTAATTATAATTTTAAAAGCACCTTTCATTGTAATAAAGTTTCTCTTTCTAAGAAAATATGTTCTAGAATTTACTTCTGCAGAAACACAGCTTTCAAAGTCCAGTGAAGGGCAGTCCTTACCAACACTAGACAGGACAAACCCAGATAATATGTCGTCTTCTTCAACACCAGATATTCTGATCCGTAAATTTTCACCCGGTCCAGCACGTTTAACCCGATTGTCATCAATATATATACCAACAACTTTAACTTGATCCTGCAAATTAATGCACAGTTGCCACCCATTTTCGTATTAAGCAGGAAAGAAAATGCAGATCAAAAACAAAAGACAAAGGTCACAACACCCTAAGGAAATAAACAACCTTATTTGGCATGACCAACAAGGAATCTCCCTCACAAACAGTACCAGATTCCACTTTTCCCATAACAACAGTTCCCATGTCTTTGAATTTATCAAGTATAGGCATCCTACACAAGTCAAAAGTTGAACCTTAGCAAAGAATCTGTAATTTGAAAATAAAACAAAGAAACTACAAATGGCCTCCTTGAGGGAAAAGGAAGCAACAAAATTTCAGAATCCATTACCTGAAAGGACCTTTGGGATCTCGTAGAGGAACTTCAATAGCATCAAGTGCTTCAAATAAGCAAGGACCATCCCACCATGGACAAGTGCTTTTATCCACTCTTGTTTTTATGTTGGTACCCATCAGCCCAGATATCGGTAAAAAAAGGACGTCTAGAAAATGAAATAATCAATTAGTAAAATAACTTCACTTCAACAATCCATCAAACTGGTCAGGATATGTATGACACATGAAATTATCATGTCACTAAATGATTTCCAAAACAGGGCTGTCCCTTGTATATTTTCAGGAGCTTTTCAAAGCCAACAACATCCAGAGCTTGCAGAACAGGAAAAGAATAACACTTGGACAACCAGAAAACCCTCAAATCTCACCCGTACTTTCCTAAAACTGAAGAGGCTGCTGTTCACTCCATATTCTAAGTCCATGATCATAAACCACACCCCTTGAGAACTTAACATCCAAGAGTCCAAACCTACCAACCTTTCAGCCATCTTCATAATGTCCAAAGCTCCAGCAGCATTGAGCAAGAAATGTAACATTCACCACTCCAAGTGAAAAAAATTCTCGAGTAAACTATGACAGACCGTCTGTCACACCCATCATGTTCAAATCTATATAAAGGCTTTTTTTCGGAAAAAAAAAAAGGGTTTACTAAAGTTTAGGTAGGTTTGGTGCCGATAATCCCATTCCCACTAGTGCCAGTTTAAGGCTCTTAGGCTCTAAGTGCTTACAGGGGTACTCACAGATGGAGGCGGCAGTCATTAGAATTCAAACCCACGTCCTTGTGGACTATGGGCCAACTTCATTACCACCACCACGCTTCATTTGCATATAAAGGATGTTTATTATGTTAAAGTAGCATAAGTATAACTGACCCACTATAGATCATACAATTAGACCCACATCTAAATTAAAATGACAGGCAAAATAAAGCTCCAACATATCCTCAAACAAATAAAAGGAAGTTACCTTTCTTGACATTGTATCCTGATTGCCTCAGAAATGGAATCATCTTTGACTCAATTTCATCATACCTAGTGGCACATCAGCAGCAAGGAATCACATTAGAATTATAGCTATGCACAGAATGGGGGATGACGACACAAAGCAAGGGCGACAAAGAGCACCTTTCTTTTGACCAGTTCACAGTTGGTTCATCCATTTTATTCACAACAACAAGCAACTTAGACACACCAAGTGTTTTTGCAAGCTGAACATGCTCACGAGTTTGTCCACCTCTCTCATATCCAGTTTCAAATTCTCCCTTTCGAGCAGAAATTACCTTATTAGAAAGCCACAGAAAGACGTACATCAGTAAATACTTGACAGAAGCATCTAACGATGATCAAGAAACAGAGTGACATCATAGATCAACTAACCAACACTCCAATATCTGCTTGAGATGCACCACTGATCATATTAGGAACATAGCTTTTGTGACCCTACATCACCATAGTAATTCAATATTATATGCTTTAAGACAAAACCACAGAATGATTTGAATTATTATAATGATAGCAGAATGAAACAACCAAGGGCAAGGAAAGATCTTTCGGAGAAAAACCTCTAACAAATCCAAAAAACGAAAGACTATTAACCCTAGGGAATATGCAGCTCCAAGGTATGGAAACCAGATCTGAGATTATGCATGTTGAAGGTATGGAAAACAGATCTGGAATAACCATGCAATACGGATACTCACAGGTGCATCCAAAATTGTAAACCTTGTTGTCTCCGTCTCAAAATGCGCTCTTCCAACCTCAACTGTTTTTCCCTGAAATTATTACAACTAGACCCTTATTATGAGTTCTAAGCAAACTCATAAAATTAACAAGCAAAAAGCAAAACCTACATCAAATTATATTAGCAAATTTATCCATACCTTCACCCTCTCCTCCTCATTTGTGTCCATTATATAAGCCATATACCTAGCATATAAATTCCAAAATCATTGATTTATCAAGCACGTTTACTAACCTAAAAAAGATACAACATGAACACAAAAAAATCTCAAACTTAATATAGTTTGAAGTGTCCACACTTCGATTAAAAACCACATAGTTAAAAATACACTAACATATCCAAAACTCTATTAGCAGTGCTGCCAATCTAAATTATAAAACAATAGAAGGACAGGCACAAAAAATTAATTGAAAAGGAATACACACAAGAAGATTTGAGAAGCAAAATAACCTATGAAGTAACGGCAAACACATAAGTGTAAAAGCAGTAGCAAACAGCAGACTCAAGAAGATAGATATCAGCATATGCCACGCTTGTCTTTTGGGGGTGCAAAAAATATATAAAAAACAGAGGTTTCACATAAATATTTGTAGTTATGCAGTTCCAAAAAATAAAACATTCTTAGGGACGATAAAATAATCACTTGCACAGGATAAACCGTAAGAAAAAAGGTCTTATAGCTTATTCCTAAAAGTCAAATAGGAAAAAAAAAAAATACATTAAAAAGCCTCCAGGATGTAACTTGCGGAGCTTAATTTAATTGCTTAGTTAAATTTTCTATTTTCATGACTTTACCGATCATGAAATCCATTTTAGACAAAGTATATCGCAGGACAGCCTACCCATTTATGTACTTATTAGATAACTATTTCCGCCTATATTATATTCTCATGTTAAAGCAGCAGCGGTATGCATATTACACCTTCAATCAAGAAACAAAGTAAATGAGCTAACCAGCTTTCGCGACTTTTGTCTTTAGCTTCTTTCTCATATTTTTGTATAGTCCTGTCATCAACCTGACCACTGAGGAAAAGTATCTGGCCTCCAGTTGTAGACTTACCAGCATCTGAAACAAGAAATACAAGAACAAATTACAGCTAGAACAACATTAATTTTCAATCAAAAAAATGATGGTTCAATTAAATATACTGAATGGACATGGGAATGCAATGAATAAACCATGCGAGGAAGGCCATCGTTACATCCCATACTGCTGCAAAAGCCAATGAATCGCAGACTAATCCTAAGTTAAATGTACCACAATATGAATAAGAAGGCAAAATATGATCTATATGGATCATGGCCCAATCACCACGTCAACAATAATTAAGGTGAAATCATGCTACCCAAGTCCAAGGGACATTCTTCAATTCTTAAAAAGACAGCAAACAAAAGAAACGTGTGTAACTCCTCTAGTAAGATCAACATCTAAAATTCAAATGATGTTGGAGAACTAAAACAGATGAATGGCAATCCAATCCTATAATGCACATTAACGACAATACTCATGACAAATTGAACAGCCATCAAATCTGAACAAAATGAAAAAAGGGACCCTGGTAACCCATATACTGATAAAGGAACCATGTGAAACACATCAGCTTACCAACATGGCCAATGAACACAACATTTAAGTGTCTTTTTTCCATCTCCAGCTCATCTTCATCTCGCACAGAAGGAATTCCTTTGTCTTTCACTAAAATCAAAGTCATGGAGTGAGCACAAAAAAATGGATGTTTTTATCTTGGCAATAAGCTGTCTAACTTCAAAACAGTAATCTAAATGCACAAAATGTGCATAATCACATACTTGCAAACTAAAAACATTTTCCAATTACCTTCTGGCTCAGCCTGAACAGGCTGTGCCTCAACCTCCTGCTTAGGATCTGAAACCACCAAGTGAGGGAAAAGTACAACCAAAGAGAAATTCTTTATAGAATGCTTTTCAATCTCCATCATTGATTTATACTATCAATACAGCTATAAAGTGATGACACAGGCAGCAAGCAACCAATAAAACAATCAACAAGGAACACAGAAATGAGGTATTATCCATTTCTCAATGTTCTATGAAGCTAGTACAACTTTAGATCTAGTAGATATGGAATTAATTCATCATCATTGAATGGTGAAGACAAGAGCAAGTGAGAGAAGTTCAAAGGAGGACAAATGGCATTGGTTGCAAACTGAAGTTACAAAGATGAACTACCCAACAAAAACAATAATAAGCAAGCAATTTCTCTAGTTCTGATAAAGCAAACAGGTATTATATAGCTTCTCACAAATTAAATGAAACCCAACTGTGGACACAATCTGTGTATTTCAGCTATCAATCATTCATTCAAAATCAACTCAGCATCTATAACAAAAAATTATTAACATTCATCATAAGTGCAGGATTCTATCAAGAGACCCCAGGGAAAGGGAGGAAAAGTGGAACATATGAGTTCTCCCATTTCTATGATGTCTGTTAGAAGCCTTGTTTTCACAGTTGATAATAGCTTTCTGCCTCAAAAAAATCTTTCTTATCGGATGAGAGTTCACAATCAATTGTGTTGAAGAGGGCACAAAAGGTGCAACTGTGTGGATCATTTACATATGCATGTTAGGAGCAGAATCAGGTTGCTCCCAAGATATAAATATGTACATAGATATAGATATAGATATACAATACAAATAATGGTACTTTAGTCGAAAGTAAAGTTTGCAAATGAAACCCAAAAATTTTTAAAAGTGAAAAGGGACAGCAATTCAAAGATATTTGAAGTCCAATGATGCTAAAGTTTTGACATTAATGAGATTTTATTTTCCCAGAAAATATGAAGTATAAACATGGAGAAAGAAAAAAAAGGCACGAGAAAACAGAGAATCAAGTCAACCACCTCCTTACTACCAACCTTCTTCCATCCTATCAGATTTGTCAACTTCTTCCATCTTTTCAGATTTATCAACTTCTTCAATCTTTTCAGATTTATCAACTTCTTCTGGATTTCCATCCTCTGGATTTACCACCCCATTATTGTCTTCTGCTATATCACAATTAAGATTGGATAGAAAGATTAAAAAAAAAACAAAAAAAAGGAACAGCACCTGGAATCCAAAGTGGAAAAGCAAAAGAATAAAAACGCAAAAATCAACAGGCTTTTGGATTACCTGCTGAGTCAAGCTGTAAAGAACGGATGTCTTCTTCGATATCTACCATTCAAACAGAACAGACATAAAAATTTCCTCCAGCTCCCCAAGTTCCTCAAAACCTCAAAGTATAATGATTTTGTTTGATTCAGGGAAAAACAAGAAAATTTTGAAATCTTTCTCAGTTTCTTTCTTTCTTTACAGTGAAGAAGGAAATTAAAAATAATTACAAACTATCCCAGTAAAGATCACCGCCATCCATAACATGCAACTCAACTTAATATAATGGAAATTCACTTATCGCCACAAGAAGTTCATAAAATTGAGCTGCAAACAAAGTAATATAACACTGAAAACATGTAATATTACAGCCAAGTCAAGCACACAAGTTAAATTTATAAATAACAAGCAGAATAGGAATTTGCAAATTAAATTGGAACATCACAAGCCCAAGCGAGGAAGATAAAAAAACATATCGATTGCTCAGCGATCGTTAGAATTAGCAATAACAAGTAAGATATTAGAAGGTGGGGACATGCAGATCTAAAACGGATTAACATCGAAACAGTGCGCAGATTGAAGAACTATGCAGTTAATTGGAAAGAAAGGATGGAAATCATACTTACCCATGGTGCAAACTGAAAAACGGAGAACTGGATTCTGAAGAGGAAGAAAGAAGGGTTTCGTTTCGGCGAGCACACAGAAAAGCAAAGCAAAGCGAAACAGACAAAGGAGGCGTAGGCGTGTGAGGTTTTGCTGGAAACCTCCCTGTTTTTCCAATTCTATATTCTATTCTGCCTCTGTTTGCCTTTTGTGACTCACCCCGCAAAATAGAGTCTGCTTATCCACTAGCCCCTCCATTAGGCGTTCCTAATTCATAGTTACTTTTTGAAAAATCGAGAAAATTTATGATATTAAAAAATTAATTTATTTTACCACAATTTATTTTATATTTTTTTAATATTATTCTTCATTAATTTTATATTTTAAAATATTTTATTTAATATTAATCTTAAATTTTATACGATATTAATTAATGTATAAAAATACATTTGTCTATTCATTGTATTTTAATTAATTACTAATGTTGTTTATTATCTTTCTTAATATATTAATAAGAAATGAAGTATTAAAGATTAGATACCCTTCTCAATAAATACATGTAAATAAAGCTTCTATCTTTTTTTATTATTACTATATTAATATATATGGTATATCACATGATATTATCTTTTCAAAATTGTAAAATCGTATATAAAATAATTTTACTTAGTTTTACACATAATAAAAATAATTTTGTTTGAGCTCATAATCATACTCTAACTCTGAATTGGGACAGTTTTTTATTTGTGTGCTTTTAAGTTTAAAAATATTACTAGCTATTTTTTGTCCTTTTATTACTTATTCAGGAATTTTTCTCTAAATGAAAAAGCATTCAATTCCATTTTTTTCATGTGTGATTTATCACTAAGTTTAAAATCAATTAAATGTTGTCGTGTAAGATC
>JAVHNL010000334.1:0-61019 GCA_031216105.1 Dalbergia cultrata | reverse complement strand
TAGTAGAATCGATTTTAACTTCCAAAATCGATTGTTGAAGTTGATGTGGCTGGAAAATCAAACATTACTGAAATATGAAGGAATCAATTCCAAGTCTAGGAATCAATTTTCACCTTTCCCCACTGCAAATCCATACACACCTTTCAGTGTTTAGGTATTCCAATGAAATAGAGGCAGGAATAGTAATAATTTTATAAATGAAAAAATAATCATCTCATTAAATGAGAATAACTTATGGAATCCTCTTCTATTTCATTCCACCTAATTTGTATAAATTCAAAAAATGGAATTTTATGTTATTCTATCTCATTCACCTTCACTCCATTCCTTTCATTTTTTATCAATCCAAACATTGTCCTAATAATGCTCCAAAGTTAGAATTTTTATAGCTTTTGAAGGATAACTGAGTTATTGCACTCAACTGAAAAATTCGGTGAATAAATTAAGGTAGTGTAACATTACTTTTTTTTATTTTTCTTTATTCCATTTTGAGAAAAGTGCATTTAGAGGCCTTCAACTTTAAACCAACTTACAAATAATTACTTTAATGATAAAACCTAATCTTTTAAGTTTACATTTATCGCAATAAGTTCTACCTAATTTTCAGTAAACTATGTGCATGCTATCTGTTTTAATGTTGATCAATTATTATATTTTGTCTTCACTCATTGCCTAATAAAAATAATAATAAACACAGTTCGCGTCATAGCTCAATTTAGTTAGATCTATTGACACCATGAAGGAGATTTTGCATTACCCCATCCCTTTCAGAGAATATCTATTCAATTTTAGATAAAGTCATCTTTCAAAATATCTATCAATTTTACATTTTAATAAAGTAGATCTTTTTATTTCAAGTAATTAATGACCATTAGTATAATCTTGATGTGCTCCACAATCAATGAACATTAGAATATATTAGTTCATATATTATTATTTTATAAAAGAATATCCTATTACTATATTATTTATCACTTTTTTAATGTCTATGTTTGTCTTAATTTAACAGATATTTTGCAATGAAAAGAGTATTTGATAATGATAGATTTGAGGAGATATTTTTCTCCAATTTATGACGGAATATGAATAGTACATAAGAAAATAAAATTATTTTAATATCGGTAGTCAACATTACAGATATTTAGATAGAGGGCGCAGATTTTGTGGTAAAGCTCGTAGCTTCCTCGGACTGTGCTCTTCAGATTTTTTAGAGAACCTCCATCAGGAATACATTATTATATTAGTTGATGGCGAATGCTTCTGGTGTTTCCTTCATTACAATCTAGCCTGTGTGTTTATTATACAGATGTACCAAAGATTAAAAATTTAGATAGGAAACTTGGTCATACTCAGTTAATCTTCTGATGACTTAGCAAAATTTAACTGAAAGAATCTATTGGGATAATTGTTTAAGGATTAAATATAAAGATGTTATAATTCAAGTAGTTATTTGTTCACGGGTGCAAATTTTATCCTGCTCTTGGTTCTTAGTTTTAAACCTACAATACAGTAAATTTTTTTAATATGAAATAAAGTAAAATATTTTAGAGCTTGATTGTTTCTTTTCTTTTTTTTCACCTTTAATTTATGATTAGGGATGGAAGCGTCATATATGGGAATAACGAGAATGGCATGAGAAAAGTAAGGACATTCAAAGAGGGAAAGCTGAAGATTGCAGAAGATGGACTTCTAAAGCATGATGAGAAAGGAATTCCAATCTCGGGTGATGTTAGAAATTGCTGGGCTGGCTTTACCCTTTTACAGGCATTGTTTGTCAAAGAACACAATGCCGTCTGTGATATGTTGAGAGTAAGTCAATTTAGTTCTCTCAAATATCTTGTTGCTTTTTGTCTCAAATAAAAATGCGCGGCTTTAATTTGTTCTTTGCTTATAGGTGCACTATCCTGATATGGATGATGAGCAGCTCTACAGGCATGCAAGATTGGTGACTTCAGCAGTCATTGCTAAAATCCACACAATTGATTGGACTGTAGAACTCTTGAAGACTGATACTCTTCTAGCAGGGATGAGGATCAATTGGTAAGTCTTACTCTTAGTAGCATTGCAAAAAGATGTAATTTGGAAGAAAAAGCAAGACATTTAGAAGAAGAGAAAACAAGATATTTTGATATTCTTTGCGGCTGCCAGCTGTCTGCAGTGGGTAATACTTATTTCACTTCCTTTGGTAGGTATGGATTTTTGGGGAAGAAATTTAAGGATATATTTGGGAACATTTGTGGACCAGTACTTACTGGATTGGTTGGTCTTCGGAAGCCAAGAGATCATGGAGTACCCTACTCACTTACTGAAGAGTTTGCGAGTGTTTACAGAATACATTCCCTGTTACCTGACGAAATTGTCCTTAGAAACATCAAGTCAACAAGTACATTAGCACACAACAAATGCCCTCCAATTCTTGAAAAGTGAATTCTCGTTCCTGTGACTAATCCTTAGTAAATATATCTCAAGAGTTCTTTTTTTTTTTTTTCCTGTTTTGTATATCTAAGCTCAATTGCAAATGTCTATTTCAGGGTGCCGATGCCGGAATTGTTGGGAAAAGAAGGGGAAAGAAGGCTGTCAAAAATAGGAATGGAACAAATGTTGGTATCGATGGGTCATCAGTCATGTGGTGCAGTTGCTTTATGGAACTACCCAACATGGTTAAGAAATCTCATTGCCCACGATATTGATGGAGAAGATAGACCTGATCCGGTTGACATGGCCACCATGGAAGGTACTTCCCATTCGCAATTCTTTGCAAGCATTCTTTTATAATCTTATATAACCAACTTGATGTAAAATGATGAACCTTGGTTCAGTTTATAGAGATAGAGAAAGGGGAGTAGCAAGGTACAATGAATTCAGAAGAAACATGCTAATGATCCCTATTAGCAAGTGGGAAGATTTAACAGATGATGAAGAGGTCGTTGAAGCTCTCAAAGATGTGTATGGAGATGATGTTGAGAAGCTGGACTTGCTAGTAGGCCTCCAGGCAGAGAAGAAAATCAAAGGGTTTGCTATAAGTGAGACCGCTTTCTTTATTTTCCTAATGATGGCTTCGAGGTAAGTCCAGCACCTAAATAGGAAAGCAACCACAACAGAACGGTTGATCATTTATCTTTGGTGATTATGATGTTCAGGAGGCTAGAAGCTGATCGTTTCTTCACAACGAATTTCAACTCCAAAACATACACAGACAGAGGGCTTGAGTGGTTAAAAAGAACAGACACTTTGAAGGATGTGATTGACAGACACTTCCCTGAAATGACTCGAAGATGGATGAATTGCTCAAGTGCATTCTCTGTTTGGAACTCAAAGCCAGATCCTACAAACTACATACCTCTATATTTGAGACCAGCGACAAAACAATGTTAGATTCTGAACCTCCTGTGCGACAAGAAGTCACAAGTTTACTGTCATAGATTCGCCTATGGCTGTTCCTATTCACTGTTAGCACACGTATCGTCAAAGCACTAGGTTTCCATTATGCTCTATGCTTTTCTATACAATTTGGACCAATTCCTGATGTTATCCGAAAATGTGAAATGTAGATTTGGGCATATTACTGTTTAAAATATATGAATCATGAAATATAATTTAACTCTGGGAACTTGCGCTGATCCCAAGCAAGGGTTTTCCTTAATCTTGCCTTTTAATCACATTCAATAAATTAATAAACAACAAACATACAAACTCGCATACCAACTACAAACAAAGCAGAACAATCAACCTGGCCTCGAGCAGTCGATCCTTTAAAGAGAAAATCGCATGGGGTCTTCAGGGAGCTGGGTGTGGAGAAATTGCTGCGAGAGTTATCTAGTCTATCAGCACTTAATAATTCGCTACCCATGTTCCCTGAGATGAACCCCGCATTAGATCCTTTGCTATAACAACCCCAGCACAGCTATTATAAATCTCTATCACAAATTTGTTTTATCCAGAGCAAACCAAGATAAATAAAGTGCACTGGCACCATCACTGTCTAGATTCTGAAACTCACAATAGCACTTATTTTCGAGTGACAAGAAGAAAATGGCCCCAACTTCATATTGTAAGGTCAAGATTGACTACTAAACTGATGCTTTCAAATTGCAACAAAGTCCTTTAGCGATATGACCAAAAAATCAGAAAAAGCTTATTTGTCTTTTTAGGCAACCCCTCCAACTTCTGGTGATAAGCACATCCTTGTCGGTCTTTGAATTTTAGAAGCCTCGTAAAGGAATAAATTTGAAATCCAGCACATGTTTCCCGCATTCACATCTTCCAAAATGACCTTACTCTGTCATGGAAGTGTTATCTTCCAAACACGGATAAAAGCATCCTCTCCTGAGCTAACCAAACTATACTCATCAGTGAATGCTAACCCATAAACCCCACCTAAGTGAGCACCCTTTATGGTAATTCTACTAGATGCAGGCTGATCAATTTCATATACGATGATGCACATATCAAGCGATCCTGTGCCAATTCTACGACTATCAGGGGACCAAGCAATGCAGTTTATTCGAGCAGTATGGTACAACATGTTTTTAAGCTTCACCTGCAAAAAAAGTGCTCAAAAAGGTTACCCTGGTAATCATTGAAGAATTTCTCTTTTCTGCACACACAAGCATTTAAATTTTTAAAGCACAACAAACACATTAGAGGAAAAGCATGAAACATATACTTTGGCTATTAAAGCTCCTAGTTGTACTTACCTCTCGAGAGGCACGGTCCCACACTATGGCTTCTCGATTGACATCCCCTGATGCAAACATTGAAATGTCTGGAGAATACCGTATGACACTAATAGCCCCTCGGTGTTTCTCAAGGACTGCCTCTTCTACAAGGGTATCACCAGAAATAGAATATATGTGCAGTTTACCATCCTGTCCACCAATAATGGCTTCACTTCCATCAGGAGAGACTGCAGATGCTGACACAATAAACCCAAGATTGATAGTTGACACAACTTTTGTGCCACGCAGCATGACAACTCCTGAATCTATTGAAACTAGAGCAAGTTCAGAAGATAGAAGTGCAACACTCAAGTCTTTTGGTTGACTTCCTATATCAATGGCTTCAGCATCTCCACACTGATCCCCATGTAAAGAAACTCGCCATATCTAGTTGTCAGGAGAGAAAGGAAATCAAGGGATAAGAGGAAGAAAACAAATCGTTTTCCTTGACTTTCAATATGTAGATGCCTTGAAATTATTTGGCCATATCTTTCATGGAAAACATCATCAAATGAAGATCTATATCGCATTCATTTAATGGCTTTCTAACAGAGACCAGTAAACCAGTGAACAAAATTAACCTTTCCAGGTTATGCTGAGACATAAATAAGGAAATTATTGCCAAACCAAACCATCATATCTCCAGATTAATAAATTAATTTTGATGTTGCCACTTAATGAACTCAATACAACTAATAGAAGAGTGACATATTCTTCAATGGGTCAAAAGAAACACATACATTGGGTACACAAAATAAAGTCACAATAGCATTGACTCTGTTTGTTTAATGGTCTCTCAAAATAAAAACACTATTATACTTCTGTTTGTTTCAAGAGAACTAGCCAAGTGCATTGAGGATATTTCTCAGTAACTTTACTACCAATGTACTTCACACGGAGAGTGCCACATAAATAATTTATTTCATCAGAAAAAATATATAGTGTATTATTTAGAAGCCCAAGACAAGCAGCACTAGTTTATTCTTTTGTCCAACCAAAATTGGAAATTGAGTAAAATAAGGGCAGCGAAACACTCACCTTATTATCGAATCCAGCTGTAACAATCTCATCCTCGACAGCTGCTAAGCATTTGATTTGAGAATTCTCCTTTCTGTGTAATTTACCACTATATCCAATGCCTTGAATCCACTTAACTATCAAACCATCATAACTACTAGACAAGAGCACTCTAGGGTTACTTCTAAGAATAGTTAAGGAGGAAACATTTTTCAGATGACCAGAAAACATTGTTGGGGCTTTATCAAGATCACTTGCTAAAAATATAGATATTATTCCACCAAGAGAAACAGTGACAAGATAATCATTCAACCAAAGGCACCCCACTAACATGTCTTCAACTCCACCTGAGCCAGGAGAAGTCAATGTTTTCTTCAGCTTTCCAGTATTGTCATCAGATATATCCCATACTTTTGCAGACTTGTCAGCAGATACAGTCAGAACCTAAAAATAGCATTACAATAGAAGATCAATAGAAGATCAGATTGTCATTACTCAAAAACGTGCATTGCAATGAAAAGTAGATAAGAGACTTGCGCAAAAGAGACAAGTAACACATAATGGGGAAAATATTTACAATTCTGCAAACACAAATGTTTAGCAAAAAACACAAAGTTAAATAGCACAAGAATTTTACCAATTAACTGTACAACTAAAAGCAATATAAAAAATGTAGGCTGATATCCAGTGTTATCAGAATTGGACCGAACCGGCCGGTTCGGACCGGAAACCGGTGAACCGGTCACTGGACCGGTCCGGTTCTCTGATTGGACCGGTTCTGCATATGAACTGGTCAAACCCAGATCAACCCGCGAGCAAACCAGCGAACCGGCCCATCAACCCGCGTTGACTACACATCAAAGCATTTTCTTTCAAAAATGCTTGAGGTAAGGTTCGAACACGCACACACCAGCATGTGGGGGCGTGCTGCAACCACCAAGCCACCATTATCCCTTGTTATATGTATGTAAAAAATTATATATATCATATATTTAGCACAATAATTTATATATATATATATTGATTTAATTAAATCCGGTTCAACCGGTTAAACCAGTGACCCACTGGTTGAACCAGTGACCCAATGCCTTGACCGAGTCGATGTCCGGGTCGAGTCTGATAACTATGCTGATATCCATGCCTAACATCCACCGTAACAAGCAATCGAAACATGTATGAGAACATCAACAAGTAAATTGCAAGTATCTGTTGCTTTCAAAATTCAACTTTGGGTCTGAAAATGCAGTGTTTATGCATGAAAATTCCTGTAAACATGATAGAAAATTTTCCCAACAATGAACTAAGAAAACAAACTAAAACACGAGATATAACCCGGCACAAATAGCAACATCATGGAAAAGTAAAACAGAAAAGAAGTAAACCCAAAGAAAAATTTTCAAGTTCCATTTCCTAGCATTAATGTTTGTAATGTTTAACTTGTATGCATCTCAAATTCTCTTCTAAATGTTACTGAATCAAAGCATTTACAGTGAACAAGTTATTACTTCATGAATTGTACTTTATCATATATTTCTTAGTTTATTGACAATATTAAAAGAAGGAAATATTCCATAATGCTATATGAAGGTACCAAGCTCAAAATTTTGATGGATGTTAATTTTAAAAGGAAAACAAAGTTGAGCGACCACCATGGTGTATTAAAGAGAGAGAGAGAGAATGGAAGGGAAATGGCAGTCAGTGTATCAAGGGAGGTGGATCTTAGCCATAATCAATTAAAAAATACTCAGAAGTTGGCTCACTTGTTTTCCATCAGGACTCCAGCTAACTGCGTAAATACTGCCAGTGTGGGCACCTTCAGAGGATAACTCACCGATCTTCTCTCCAGTCTTTCCATCAAATATGATACCCTTTTTGTCAGAACTCACACTTAAAAACTTAGTTCCATCTGGAGAATATCTGACGCAATTAACAAAATTTGAATGATCCCTGCACATAACAAAATTATTATGAAATCAGCCATTTTTATGCAATAGATGGGAAGGACTAAAGATAGGGACAAGCATTAAAAAAAAAATGAATGTGATGAAAAATAACTCGATAGAGACGCTTGAGTGGACAATAAAAAAAAATTGCTATGAAGATCTATCAATTAACTCTTTTGATTAAAATGGAATGATAAAACAAAAAACTTTCCCGTCAATATGCCACTGCTTGGGTTCTGCTTAGAATGCGTTTTCAGTAGAAGACTACAAATTATACATTTATACATAAATTTATTTTTTGTTTTCTTCTTTATAAAGCAGGAATAACACAAGCAAATATAATGGGAAGACTGCTTTCATTATCTCAAGAGCTAAATTTTTTTTCCTCACAAATGCCAGGAGCAGAAGGTATTTCAAATTGCCAGGTAGAATGAGCAAAATATGATCAGTGCTTGAATGCCACACATGTTAACGTTGACTGAAAAAAGGACTAGAGGACATATATTCATATTGAAAAAGGACTACAACACCACTAATTTTTCCACACATACCTGTGAGATAGCTTAAATCTAAACGGTGGCCCTTCATAAAAGTTCACCAGAAAATCCTCTCCACATGTGACAATGCGGAAAGGTCTTGTCGGCTTATATGCACAACTCAAAACTCGCCTCGAATGGCCATCAAATTCACCAACATTAGTCCCTGAATCCCACCTATCCATAGCAGAGGCCATCAGAGTAACATCAAAGTGATCAAAGAACAACCAACCACTATGCAAACGAATCAAAGCGGGGTCCATTAACAAATATTTAGGGATGCGGACATATACATATGGAAAAGAAAAAAGAAAAAAGAAAGGCACAAAAAGCAAACCTATCAATAAATCAAAGCAAGGTTAAACAAGAACCAATTTCATCTTACTCCAGCAATAGGATAAAGGAGTAAACAAATAACATAGACAACTGCAAGAGGCAAGAGGCAAGGGGCAAATGCCAAAGACAATTTCCGAGAGAGAAATTCCTTTCGAGTAAGCAATTTCCTTCCAATTTTAAAAAAGCATCCAGATCACCATCTAATTAGCTACTGATTCAGAAGAACATGATCCTAAATTGATTCAGAGACAATGTTGACCACACGATAAACTATAAGATCAAACGCAAAGAGTAATAGGGAGGGTCAGCTCACATGAAAGCACGGACGAAGGACTTCCCTTTGCCATCGCCACAGGCGACGATTCGGAGTCCGTCGGGGGACCAGTGGAGGTCGTCGATCCGACCGGATAGGACCCGGAACTCCTTCTTCAAAACGAAGTCGTTTCGGGTGCCCCAGATCCTGACGGTGCCGGAGACGTCAGCAGACGCAACCCACTCGGCGTTTGGGGAGAATCGCGCCACGGTGGCAGGGTAGGCGTGGTCCCCGTAGACGGAAACGCGAAGGGGATCGTCAAGGCTCATAATAACAACGGATCTGCCATTAGCGTATACCATGGAATTGGATTTGGGGTCTCCGGAGATGAGAATCCCTCGCCCACGCTCCGTGGATGGCATGCACGCATACGTCTCCACCAGCTGATGGCTCATCTTAATTATTAATCAATCCTCTTTCTTTTGCCTGCTTGCGGAAATGAGAAATGAAATTGAAAACAAGAGCAGGGAGAGACAGAGAGCGAGCGAGCCAGCGAGTGAGTTCAATTGACTGGACTGGGTACGCTACTCTACTTAAGTCTATTTGCGTTGGACTCAATGTTGGAATTGCAGACTACGACATCACGCACTACATGGTCATGACTGCTGTGCACGATGATCAATGATGCTGAGTCATGCCATGCCATCCCATGCCATGCCATGACATGGTTGCTTTGCACTTGCACATGCGCTAATCACCATCATTTGTCACACAAAACAAACATTTTCGTTTCGATTCTCTGCATGCCTTGCGATGCTCGCTCGCTCAATTTGGTGGTTCATTAAAGTGTTGATTAGTTGGACCCATATCCTATAATATGGATATGGAAGCTCGTACTGTATTGTCTGCTTTTCGGAACCCAACAACGGGGATTTTAGTATTGGGCTCACTCTGCGCACAGGTTGGGTGGTTAAAATTGGTTGGCATTGGCTTAGTGGAGCCACATTTGCAAATAAGGGGACCAATTCCAACCTCAGGGCCCCCGTACCCATCCCCCAAAAACCAAAGTAAAAAATTTGGGTACGCAGTCCATTCAGATTTTGGGCTTAATGACTTTATTACGTGATTTAGTTTATTTATTTAAACAGATTAAAACATAAATAATGATGGTAAATTATAATGATACTTAACCATTTTTATTAATGTAATAATATATAACTAGATGATAGTATAAAAAAAATATATAGTATCTATACATACAAATTAAATTCTTATTAAAATATATAGGATATATAAATAATCATACTTTGCTTAAGTATTTCTAAATAATAAAATAAAATAGGCATTTAATAAGGGACCGAAACCACTCCTCTTGAGAGAAATACTTATGTATATTAAGTGTATGAGAAATATCTGTTCTAATCTATTTATTAATTGACACGTCAATTTTATAGATTATTATTATCTATCACCCTCTTTCCATTTTTAATGCAGTAGTTAATATGTCAATCAATAAATAGAGCAAGATAAATAACGTGACTTGCTCGAAGAGCACCTAATAATTTTTCCTCCTCATCATTTAACCACCCTCATAATTTCATGTCTCCTCTTTAATGACAGTTCAGTGTTGCTAATATCACGACCCAACTTGCGAATGTGACCGGCACATGAGGAATCTTATCCCTACATAAGCCTCATGATATCTAAGTCTCTCTAAATGCTTAATTTATCACAATATAATACTTAAAATATGATCTCTCTAAAATCTTTAGCATTTCCTCTAATTAAAAGATAATATTTAGTTTCATAAACTGAAACTATTTATTAATTTAAGCTCTGAAAACATCTTAACCAAATCTGCTTATATAGAAATCATAACTGTTTCAGCACATAAAATTACTCTCAAACCTGTAAATTTTTAACATTTGAAAACTGAATTATAAATACATATCTAATTCATTACATAAAACTAACCACAGTTTACATTTCAATTACATACTTAATTTCCAAAAATACTATATTATATCAAAATACATGCGTGATTAGGATTCTGCCTACAAAACTACTAGAGCCATCTAAAACTAACATAAACACAAACTAAGCCTTACGGCAATGCAAAGCTCACCAAAGGATAACTACAGCTACTAGACCATTGACGTGAAGGTATCTGCACCTGCAACTATGAGAGGAAGGGAGAGGGGTGAGTCAACAGACTCAGTGAGTGGATTCTCACCCATCACCCACATGGGACAACCAAAAGAATACGTAATACACTATACATGAAACAACTATAAATCATTTGATATTTAAATACATAGCTAACTGGGAAAACACTTTTCATACCATAACCTCGTAACAAGGATCTCTATATCCATAGTCTATCATGAAAACATTTTAACTAGGGTCGCGACAACTTATAGAGAAACAATAATCTTTAGCTATACATATGATAATAACAATACCTTTAAAGTTCCCTGGTTATGCATGTCACTCATGACATACCAAATTCGCTACTCTATGATCCCTCAAGGATCTAAATTGGATAACTAACTAAGTTTCATCTCTACTTAGTGAGATTGCCCCTAAGGACAATTTGGTACTAAAGCTAACAATCGTTTTATAAGCCGTTAACTCACTGTCTATTTCTCTCAAGCTACTGTCTAAACTAGTTTGTCAAAAACTAAAACTAAAGGGTAGGTGTTCAGTCCCTAACAAATAAGATCCCCTAAATTCTTAGTATTCTGAGAGAGCTGGATTCACACAACTCTACCAATCTAACTTTAACATAATTGTGGCTGTGAAAATCGAGTCCAAGGGATCATCGACATTCCAATTTCAAGTCTTCAGAATTTGCATATGGCAGTTGCTATGAATCATACTGAATTCTATACTCCTGAGTATCATGAAAAATTGAATTTCTTTTCTCTAAAGCTCTATTCTATGCTCTACTTTGGATTCAAAACACTTTCATATAAACTTTTATACTACTCTAGAAATCATAATAACATTGCATTTGAAAACTAACACATACTCTACTCTATATATATCCATCCATAATAACTTTCCTTGATATTCTAAAAGCTTTATGAAATCTCTTGAAAATGTGATTTGACAATATCATAAGGCCATGAAAATGTTGGATAATTTTAGGAAATTGGCTAAATCATATATTTTCCAATAAATCTCCTTTTGAGCACATAAAACATTTTCACCACATACAACATAGCAATTATGGTCTCATGATTTTGTAAAACTCATTCTTTCATGCTACCATCATAAATCATAATTTTTCTAGCTTAATATAATCATGTAAAATCATATTCTATATTTTTTCTCATTTCAAATTTCATGTTTAATAATCATAATGTAAGAAATATACTCATAATGATAAAACTAAGGCTATGGGATCAAACCTAATTACATGGAGAGGAGGAAGTGATGTTGTCAACACCAATAGAAATCTAGAGAGGAGGGATGGCTCCAATATATGCCATTGAAGTTAAAAAAAAAAAACTATATATTAAACTCTAACAATCTCTAGGGAGCTGTAATCTAACTCTAACAATATTAGGGGAGCACCACTACTTGACAACAATGAGAAAAATAACAAAGCCCAACCTAAGATCATGAAAGGATGGAGAGAATAGAGATATAATCTAACAACATACACTCACCTTGAAGCTTGGGAAAGGTGGATTTGAGTGAAGTTGAAAGAAAATGTGTAGAAGAGAAATTTTGGCGGATGGTTTCTATTTGGATCTCGTTTTTATGAATGAGGGGAGTGTTTTATAGGGTAGAGAACTCATTTAAGTGAAACAATGACATTTCGCACTATTTCTACCTCGCTGACACTGCTATAGCTGTCAAGCCTCGCCTGACTACATCACTTACGACTGTTATAGCAATCCTTAGGCCACAAAACTCCCCAAAACCTATAGCGATGATAGTAAACTCTGGTTCAGCACCTGTGAGTCATTCTGGCATCTGGATTGTCTCAGTAGTCACTTATTTCATTTATTTTACTCTTCGTTAACTTTAAAATATAAATGTAAATAAGGAAATACCCCTACTTGGATTCAAATAAAATATAAAAAAAATCCCAACCAATTAAAATCCAAATTTTTTTAGTTCAAATTCGGGAATCTCTTAGATTTTTTAAACTTGTGGTCTAAAATTAAAACGTTTAAAAGTTTCATAAAATTCATTAAAAATCGCTCTTTAACTTATTTTCCTTTTGGGAATAATTATCGAGACTTTTAATTCCCAAAATATGGTTCTATCATACAGTCCTCCAAGAAGGTGTAGGATTGGGACTTAGTTAAATTCTGGACCTGACAACATGGGTGGGTCCTGGGGGATCCTGAGACTGTACAGGAAAAATCTACTATGTACCTCATGTATCACAACTAATTAATATGAACAATATATATAGTAAAATTCATTACACATGTCATTAATGCTTACTTCACTTTTCAATTATTACATAATTATTTTTTTTATAATTACAATTAAACTCAATTTGCACTTATATATTATTTAAAGTATTAATATAATTGTTTTGTAATTAATATAATTATATCATTGTGTGTTGTTATAGTAATATGTATTATATCTATGTTTATATTATACAATTTGAAATATCATCTATTGTAAATGGGAACCTCGATGTCATTTTACTTAGAGAAATTAATCCTAACTTACCAAAAATATTATACTGGATATAATTATTAGTTTGCATAATTGATATAAAGACAACAATCATTTTTTCCTCAAATATATAGTATACAAAGGTTTGAATATCTTCATTTTGAAATAAACCATTTTCTACTTGAGTTCATCAATTTTTAAAACAATTTAAGGACCATAACTAATTCTTTCACGTAATCAAGAATATATTAAATTGGTTTATATTCTTATATAAATTATGTTATCTTATCATTTTAATGCTTGAAACTAACTCTTTAACTTAAGTAATAATATATTTATTAATTTATATTCTTATACAATTTATGTTATTTAAGTTGACATTCTTTATCTTGATTCATAAAATTTTTAGTTATGTCATTCAATTAAAAATATATTAAATTAATATTTAGTTATATTTCTCTAATGTTTAAAATTAAATTTTATTTACTATATTAAGTTATACTTTATATTCATAAAATTTTAAATTTTATTAATACAGTTAGATGAGTACTGTATTGAAAAAATTTCTCTTTCCTATTTTGATCTAATTTAAAAAGTGATTTAATTTAGATCTTGTTTTTATATATATTATTTTATGTTTTTCACTTTTCATGTTATATATATTCCATTTGTTTAGGTTTTCATACTAAAAATTTAATCATGTAAAGTAGAAAAAAAAATTCATTGTGTATTGCATTTATTGCAATGTGTAATAAATAAAAATACATTTATATTATATAATTTTTAATATTCTCTATTTTGTATATTAGAAAACTCAATTATCTATCATTTTATTAGATTGTGTATATGCATTATCTATCACCAAAATATCTGTCGAGAAAAAAATCTATCACCAATGTAAGATGCTTTGTTCTCTCTTCTTAACTTATTATATGTTTAATTGCATTTGTAATTATCATTATATGTGATTTATTGTACGTCTTATTGTTGTAACTAACATAATAATTAAAAAAGGAAGGCAAAAACACTTAGCATTCACATGCTAGAAATAACAAAAAAATAAAAATAAAAAGTAAACCAAATCCTCTTCTTAATAAGACATTATAATGAAAAATTAAAAATTGAAATACAATTTTTAAATTTTAATTTTGAGATTAATTGTACTAAAACTTTTAAAATATCTTCATTTTTAAAGTTAATTAAATTAAACCGTAGAAGGAAGATATGTAACTTTATATTTAGTTATACTTTATATCCATAAGATTATGAATTTTATTAATACAAGTTTATTAGAATAGTATTAAGAAAATTTAATTTCCTATTTTATTCTAATTTAAAAAATAACTTAGAATTTATTTTTATGTATATTATTTATGTTATGAAGTTTTAACACTATACATATTTTATTTTGTAAACTAAAAAATTACTAATATACAATTAAACATACAAAAATAAATATAAATAAAAAAACTATAAAATAATAACTAATTTAAAAATTAAGACTTAAAAATATAACTAAACAATAAAGTAATTTACTCATAAATCTTGAAATATAACTGGATAATAATCTAATTTATAAATGTGTTGTATAAAACTTATTAATTTATATTATTTTTCTTCAACCTAAAATATTATTATTTATTACAACTTTTGAATTAACCACAAATTAAAGGGCACTCACGTACAACAATAATTATTTTTTAGTATCTTTTCCTTAAAAAAAGTTTGTTTATGATACTTTTTTTTTTTGTCTCTTTTGAAATTTAAAAGCATTCACATAACATTAATTCTTATAATCTATTTAGAGGTTTATAATTTAGGATTTAAAATAACCTATTAATTTTAAAATTGGAATGCAATAAATTAATATTACTAAATTTAAAGCAGAGTTTTATTTATTTTAATTTCAATGGTTTATTATAGCAGCAAAAAGACAAATAAAAATAATTGCTCAACTAGGTAAACAAATGGACAACAATGTATATTGGTCTCATCAATCATTTGTTTGCTTCAATGCTTGGACTCCAAATGAGCACCTTTGCAAAAAGCCTTTCTTAGAACTAAGATCCTATTCATTGATCAAGTTTTGAGTTCAACATTATTTCCAAGGTATTCTCTCCTCTTTTTATGAGGTTTTATCTTTCAAATTGAATCTTGATTTGATTTTATATGTTGGCTACACATTTTTTGGTTTTAATTAGTTTTTGATTCACAGTTGTCATCCCTCACAAATTCTTCTCTCTTCTATGTTCTTCAACATGAGCTTGAGCTGGGACATATTTGAGTAACTTTGGAATCAGGTAATGTTTTATTCCCTGTATTTTCAAGCATAAAGGGAGTTTTTAAAATATAATACATTTCATGAAACTTATGTTTACAATGAAGAGAACTATATTAAACAACAATAACTCCTCTATTCAAAGAATCTTTTCGGTCTTACAATCCATTTTGACTCTAAACTAATTGGGCAAAAGAATGTAGCTAGAATCACTTGCTAGAACCAAGGATTTTTTAGGTAACATGATTTTATATTACAGGTTGCTTTGTTAATATCATTTGAGCCTTTATATTATTTGGTTGAAATTAAACAAATATTATCTTTGAATTCAATTCTAATGTTGAAATATGTTCTCTTATTATGTATATTATCCTGTTTTAAATATATTAGTATGTATATTATAAAATATTTATTAATAATAAATATAAATTTACTAAAAATAAATTGATTTTCTTAAAAAGATGGAAAAAATAGTATTTATAAAAATAAAATTAAGAAACAGGTGTAGAAAATATTTTTCAAACTGAAGTTTAGATTTTTTGCATTTTTTTTAATGTAGTTAGTAATGTAAAATATGTTATTTTCATTAGCCAAAGGCCACCAATCAATGTTATTGAAAAACTATATAAATTACTTTAATAATATTTCAGGTGTATTAATTGGCCAAAAAATATCTTAATCAAATAAAGAAAACAATTAAGACATATTATTTAGAAAACTTAGTAATGAAAGGTAAGAAATTGTATTGGTTCTTTTGTATAAATAAAATAATGAAAGATTTAAAATATGAATTACTTTAATATTTTATCATTTTATATTGACTATTAAGGTGTGAGTTCTTATGTAAATAAAATGAACAGAGTTTTATATTAAGATATATTATTTAGTCATAATTATCAAAATTTGAATATATTAAGATGAAATGACTTACATATGAGTTATGTGCATATATAATTTTAAATGGGTTTAATAAAAATATTAAAAGAATAATTGTCAAAATTCAAATTGAGTTAAAAATTATTAACCACGGGTATAAAAAGAATACATTTTTTATGGCAATTAATTATATGTGTTTAATTGTGTTGCATAAAACTAACACAAGATGGTATATTAATTATTACACTTAAGAATGACAAAAATTACTATATATTCATTGATATAACAGCTATATAAAAAGGTTATTTTTTATTTTTTATTCTTTGCTAGAATCACGAAACAGCATCTTTTATTAGCTGTTCGCCGAACTCAAACTCTAACAAAACAATATATTATCGACATTTGAATAGAGAAATTAAAATATGAACTCGCACCCAAAAATGAGTTTAATAAGGGCTGAATGGAAATATATACCCATATATTACTCAACAAGTTTCTAGCAGGAAAACTCTCGCCCGGTGAGAAAAAAAAAAAAAAGAAAAACCTATATTAAAGTACAAATTATTTGATTGGAGAAAAATAGAGTAAATTTTAGCGGTGATGAATAAGCAAATTTGAAATTTTTTTTCATAGATATATATAGCTCTTCACGTGGTTGTGAGTTGAGCCTGATCTCATGTGTCGTTGTTTGAATATAGCATCACTCAAACCATCTGGTAGCTCCCGGTTGGTGGTTGTTAAACCAACGGTTCCATTCATTTACTCTTCAACGTCTTGAAATTCTTGTATCTACCCCGCCCCATCCATCTCTCTAGCTAGCTCTCGTTCGCAATTATTGGCACGCATAAGCTGATCTCCTTGTAATACAGTGACGGCAGATAATACATGTACACCGTACCTGAAAGTCAATTACACTAGTGACTGAGTCTGATGATGATCTTATCTTCCGTCTCGGGCTAAGAGCCCTACAGTAGTACTATTATAAACATCCACCACTCTTGCGCACTGCATATATTTATATATATACATTTATATATTTACAGCATACCCTTCCTTCCACTTTCCACCTATTCTGCTTCCCCCCCGGCTCCTTCTGTCTTCTATATATCACCCTTTTACTATTCATTTTCAGACAGAGAGATATAATAATATGATCATTATCTACCCTCTTTGATAAGCGTTTGAACGAAGCTAGCTAACAAGCATTGGAAAGGCTTAAGTAATTATTACGGTGAGTGATTTCCATGCTTTCCTTTGTTAAGTGAACATTCTCTTGCTGGGTTTTAACCTCTATCTCGTTGTCTGTTCGACCTTGAGTCCTTTATATACTCGATTGCCACTTCAAGCTAACCTTAAAGCTGCTCTCTCTATCAATACTATGTTTTTTATGCACGATGATTGATATATATTGCAAAAAAGTTAGGGAAATTATCTTTCAATCTCTTTTGCTAGCTAGTAGGTAGTTACTCCTTCTTTTTAGTAGTATTCTTTTTTTCTATTTTTTTTTTCAAAAAAATTTTAAAAATACTGTAGATATCTTATGAGCTCAGAGCTGGCTTATTAATATTTTTCCTTCCATAATTAACAAATGACAAACTTGATGGCAATATTATTTCCTCGTATACACTACTTATTTATTTAAATACACTTGAAATTTCAGATATTCAAAAATGGGAACCGTTCAAATGATATCTCGTTTTTTTGGAACTGAGATTTTTTAATTTTTTGATAAACTCTTCGGAATGAGATTGGGCAATGAAAGGTATACAATTTTTCCATGAATAAAAAAATTACACAAATTGTGCGATCGAGGTCAAGAAAGACTGAAAAGAGTTCTTCAACGTAACTACCATTTTTCACGTGCCTTTTTCATTTTTTTAAATTATTAATTTAATTCGCACCATTTCTTTCTCTCGCTCGCTAACGAAGAGATAGAGAGAGTCTATTATTCTCAAGGTCGGACACGCAGCGAAATTGAGTTTCTTGCAAGAATTGTTTGCTTCACAAGGTTTAGCATGAAAATCTATTATTCTCACCATTCATCTACCCACGATTGTATCATCTACTTTTCGGTACGTGGAAAACTCTCTCTCGATATATATCTCAACGAACCCTGGATATATATATATATGAGAAAATTGAATTATTAAAAAAATAAATAAATTTATTTTATTTTTAATTTTTGTTTATTTAATAAATATATTTAGTGTAGAATTAACTTGGCTGCAACATATGTAAAATTTTTCATGTTATTCCTTTTATTTTTATAAGTAGTATGGATACGAGTCATCCAACTCAATGATTTCTTATTAATTTAAATCCAACTTGAAATGATCAATGAATCTTCTGTGACGAGGATATGAGTTTTATTATTTATGATTTGCTTATCTTTTTTCTAATATATACGAGTAGGAAATGCGAATTTTATTGGAACAAAATTCAGCATGTTTGGAAAACTGTTTGGACTCTTGATAATCGATTTTGCAAGTCCAAAATTGATTTTTGCACATTTTCTATTAGCATGTTTGATTCTGTATTTATACAATTAATTCTAGTAAAATTGATCATGACAAAATTGATTTAGTTAGAATTGATTTTAAAATAAAGTAATTAATATTTGTTACTCCAAAATTGATTGTGACATAAAGTAATAAATTTTCACTTCTCTTAAAATTAGTTCTAGAGGTCAGAATTGATTCTAATGTCTAGAATCCAAACAGGATAAAAAAAATTGGCAGAATTGATTTTGTACCCTCAATTCTACTTGGTGCCAACGAAAAACCAAACATGCTAATTATCTGGTCGTTAAGCAAGTAAGAATGGTCTAGTGTTGATAAGTGCCGCCAAACAAGATAAAAATTTGGTAGAATTGATTTAATTTTGTGCCCTCAAAATCAATTCTAGGTGGTGCCAACAGAAAACCAAACACTCTGATTATTTGATTGTGAAGCCACTAAGAATGGTCCAATGTTATTCAGATAGTTTACATGAGATAATAAATTCAAATTTTATTGTTGTCAATATATTAAAAGAGTTATTGATCATATATATATATATATGAAATGCGTTTAGCTACATCTCTCTTACTTGCATTGAAGATGTTGTAATATCTGTCAGAGTAGCAAACTTTTAAGGGTTTGATTGGTTTGGATTTTGTTATAGTTATTGTTAAAATAATTGATATTGAAGGAATTAATTTTTAAAGAATTAATTTGTGTTTTAAAAAAAATTTAAAAAGTGAGTTTAAAATAATTGATGTGAGATAAAAAAGGAAAAACTAATATTCTCACTTATATCAGAGTCAATTTTTTTGGAAGTGAAATACTTTTTATCAAGAGTAAAATGACAAACCAAACTATTTCAATTTTTTCCGACATTCTTTTTTTCACCTCAATGTAAAAAATTTGCCTATCCAAACAGGTTGTGAATTGGCACTGAATAATTGGTATGCCGTCCGGCATTGTTAGCTAATGAGAATTTCATTAGTACGATTGATTTGGAAACTTTCCTGAATTCTATATTAAAAATGAGAATTTTGAAATCTGTAAAGAAAAATATTGATGATGGGTTAGCTATTCTATTTATTTTTTCTAATTATTAATTAAAATAATGTCTCTGCGGGTATGCATTGAGTTCTTTTTATAAAGAGAAGTACTATTTTTTGTTAATTTTTGTAGAGAGAATGAAATCATAATGAGTTCTTTATAAATTACTTTTCAGAATGATATATTAATTTCATTACATACAAAATAATTTATTTGTAATTTATTTTTACTTAAATAAATTATTTATCCGAATCACACCAAAATCTTATTTTTACTTCGTGGATGCTTGGCAAGAGCCTCAGGCTATACTCTGAAAAAACTCTTGAGACTCTGATTGATGCTCTAGTTGATGTCAACGAGACTACTGAGGTAGGCAACAAATAGCGAAAATATCAAGGAAGGAAAGGTTGCAAAAATTAGATGTATGTCTTTAAATTTTAAAATATGTTAGTCGCTATGCCGTAAAATAATTATTCACTTTTAAATATATATTAAAATTAAAAAAATAATTGAAAAAATATTAAAATTAAAAAGATTAAAAATAATTTGTTGTATTGTCTTTTTTTTTATATATATTCAAACTTTTTCCTCTTTACTTCATTATATTTTTATTCTCCTCTAATAGAGATAAGGGTATTATAGAAAGTAAATAATTAATACTATTTAAATTTTTAAAATATACAATTATTTAAAAAAATAATTTTTATATTGTGTTTTGATTGGAGATATATTTATATTTGTAATTATGAGGTGATTTATTTAAATATGGTATAAATTACTCTGCTAGAGATTTAGCTGGGGAGGAATAGTCAGAGCACTGATAAGGTACTGTGTTACACGTAAAAAATCTCTATGCAGTGGAAGGTGCCTTTGGTGGATACAAGTTGGAAAATGAGGCATGGTGATGAAGGTTCATTTACAATGGTCTGCTTCAATTTTGGACACTGAGAGTATGTTTATAAGTTTGGATTTTGGAGAGGAGAACTTATAATGCAAAATTATTTTACAAGTTCTTCCCTCCTCACTTCTCCCTTCCTCTTAAAAACTAAAACTCACAAACATATCATAAAGCTCCAAACTATTGCTTATGACCGTGAGTGGTTGATTTTTTTGCTTTGTAAAATGTGCTTTTAGTATTTCTTTCCTATCATGAAATATTGAAATTATTCCCATCATGCACGACGATCTTTTCAGTTCTAAGTACTATATTTATATATTTTATTGCAATTATTTATATTCGCCTATATATTTACAAAGGAAGCGTTAGAGTTTGAAAAATTCTTAAAGTGTAAATAATACCGACTTCCCATAAGGTTTGTAAAAAATGATACCTAATTCCAAACTAGCAAAAAATTGACCATTCACCACATAAGGGATGACTTAAGTTAGATCAGTGATTTATCATGAAAGTGAGAGAAATTAATCTGAGCTGTATAGCAATACATAAATGGTCATGATTGAAAATTAACTATAATAATTAATACTAATATGATCACTTAAAAATTATATTATTTTATGTTTTAGCCTTAATCATTCATATAAGATTCAATTATCTAGATTTTACTCCTTTTACTCTCATAATAATCCACCAACTTTAACTTGAGTTGTTCCCTACATATTATATCCTATCGTATAATCTTATAGATCCAACCTCATATAAAATAAATGAGATTTGGTCTCTTATAAAAATACAAATAAGACAAATAAATCCATTATTTGTGAAGAATTTATGGATATGGTATTGAATGGAATTGAATACATCAATCTCTGCTCCATTCCATCCAAATTTTGTAAAGCAAATACTGAGAACTGTGAAAACTATAAAATCTACTTTTCATTTCTAGTTTTTAGTATTTCATATACAAAATCTTGAAAATTGAAAAAATAAAAACTGAAAACTGAAACTAAACAGACCCTTAGAATCCCGTTTCACTCCACCTAACTCCATCAATCCAAACATACCCTAAATAATGGATGAAGTATAAGTTAGCATGATGTTCTGTATATAATATATACAAATAACACAACTCTATTATGTATGAAACAATCTCTCACAATCATAAAATATGCCCTGTTTCTAAGTTGGTAGGAATTTTTTTCTCAATCTAAACATTTTTTATAAAACCAAAAAAGATAATGTTTGAATTGAAATAGATTGTATTAATGCTTATCAATTAATGTGATAATGTTATGAATTTCATGCTTATTCTTCTTTGATTATAGAAATTCAAAGTATTATAAGGAAAAATCAGAATGTAAAGTTAAGACATTTCCATATAGAGGTGAATCTTTATAGTGATGAGCTAGCAAAATGTAGCCCAAAGGAGCTCTAAGTTTTAAGTTCTTGCTCATTTTGTATTTTTGTTGAGTTTGATCCCAATTATTTTGAATAAGAGTTTAATTTTTATACATTGATAATGTTATCCAATCAAATTACATTACCTCACTTGTATGACTTTTCAATTAATGGGTATGAGATTTAATTACTTTTATTTATGTGTCAATATATGATTAGATAATAGTTCATATAAATTAACCTCTTCCAATAATGCAAACTAATTCGTAAGATTTTTTTTTATTTTCTTCTTTAGGCTATAATCCAATCTTAATAAAAGAATCAACTAAAAATGATGAACCAAAAATAATCAACTACAACAATTAACAAAAAATGATCAACTAAAAAATATTAAATTAACTAAATAATAATGAATTAAAATTATATAAAATAGTACTTCTAATCAACTAAAAAAACTAAAAATGATGAACTAAAAATAATCAACTAAAAGAATCAATAAAAAATGATCAACTAAAAGAATCAATAAAAAATGATAAAAAAAATTAAATCAACTAAAACAATCAATTAAAAATGATAAAAAAATAAATCAATTGAATAATAATCAACTAAAATTATATAAAATTGTGCTTCTAATCAACTAAAAAAAAAAAAGAATGCATATCCACGTTTGCATACCCTAAAAATTTTGATATTTGCATAGCTTCCAATGACCTCTCACATATAAATATAACGCCTTTATTAGTATTTGTAACAACTTTACTATCAAAATAAACTATTATATTTACTGTACTATTTATTTTCACTTATTTTTTTAACACTCTCAAACCCTTTATTTTCTATAAATCTCACATCCTCTCATACCCTCTATCACATACTAACACTAATCTAAAATGTTTGAATGGACTTGAGAATTTATGTAGCGGAAGAAATATAATTTAATATTAAAAATACTTTTCACGGATTTTAAAAAATAATTTTTCAATAAAAATTCCGACTGTGGCGAATTCATTTGTCAGAGTCCCCACTTTTCATTTTTAAATTTCAAGCTTATTATTTTAATATTTTTGAATTTGGCGAGTTCTTAATCCACTTAAGGCGGATACATTTTTTGAGTCTTTTTTTTTATTTTTAATTAATTAATCCACCTCTGGCGGGTTGTTTTGTATCCGCCCCGTATTTTTATTCTACCTCTGGAAACTCATATCGGTGTAAATACGTCAATAAAATTTCATATTAAAAAAAAATTCCCTTATTTATAGGCAAAGAAAATTTTAAAATGAATAATTGTTTAAAAATAAAAATATTAATATTTAAATATTAAAAAGTGGGTGTCCCATTTTATGGGTGTTTAAATAATGTCATATTATGTATTTTATCTTTCTGCATGTTTTATCATACTGGGTAAGCTCAAATGAGTGGGCTCCATTTTTTTTTTGTCTACGTCCCCATTTGGAGCCCAAGCATCTTTGGTGTATCCTTCTCTATTAGCATCGAGACATCAATAATTATTGAGAAGAAAAATGTTATTTTGACTCATTCTTTGTGAGATTTCAAGTCAACGCATTTGCATCCATAATCGGATAAGATATATATGAGATCCAAACTTAGTGAGACTCATACTCAATCTAATGATAGATGTGGATATATTGATATAATGTTTACAAAATGTGAATCAAAATAATATTACTAAAAAAATAAGGAGCGACCAACATTGGTTTGGTAAACTTATTTTCTCTCTTCTCAAAGTAGGATCAAAGTCAATAATCAACTTGGAAAACTAATGCTCATGATTAGGCCCAAGGCCCGTTAGGACTTTTGTTATCCATTCATTTCTCTCTAAATATCCAAACATACCTTTGTAATGGAAACTTCGAATGCCTATTCGGCGGTGTATGTTGTTGACAAAATAGAAAATCAACCCCACTTTAGCTTATAGATGGATAGATTTACCAAAATAGGTCGAGCCACTTCTGAGCTAGTCACTTTAGGTTAAGTTAGTTTCAACCCAAAACTGTTTAGCTGACAGGTTGGTCATGGGTCCATTTTTGTTCTTGTTCATTTTTTTCAAAAGTATATATATGTTCATGTAAAATAGTCAATGGACAAAAATGTAAATTACTAGTAAATAGTGGTCCTTTATTTTATGTACAAATGAGAAATGAAACTTGATTTGTTCGACAATTAGATTTTGACAACTTAATTTGATACAAAAGTAAAGTAAATTAAAAAATTTTATTTTGCTAGTCAATATTTGCTTTTAGTTTAAACTTCTCTAAGTAAAAAATGGGTTAAACAGTCCATATTCAAATACTAATAGCTCATATATACAATTGATTATTTAATAAAAAAATAGTATTCGAGTAATTGAGCTAACGTGACCCAAAGTGGGTAGGCCCATTCGGTCAAGACCAAATTGGGCCAAACTGAGTCGGACTAACTTTTATGTCTACTCAAATTTGTCTAGACCAGCCCAGCCCAGCCCAGCCCACAATATAATATTTTTCTTGCTACTTGACCGACTCGTCGGAGTTTACCCATTCTGACAGCTCTGTCAATGAATTCCCAATTCGCAATCCAATTTTAACCATCAAGTTTCAGAAAACCTGAAATCAAGCTTAAGATCCCAACTTTTGAACACCGATTTCCACTTTCAAATCTCTTTTGTGACTTGCTGGTAATACTTGTTCTGCCCCCAGCAAAGAGGAAATATGATGCACTTACTGGCAAGCAAGATAATAAGCTACCTGATTTCTTCATGGTAAGTTCAATTTTAAATTTAATTAGGCTTTTTACAATCCATTCATTTCTCACGAAATATGCAAAACATTCCTTTTGGGGATGGAAATTTATTAGTGCCTATTATTGGTGGAAATGTTTTTGAAAGAATAAAAAAAATTTTCTTTAGGTTATTCACAAATTCCCAATTTGCAATCCAATTCTAACTATTTTGAATTAATTAAGAAAACTTGAAATCAGCTCAAGATCTTAACTTTTGAACACTGATTTCATTTTCAAGTGCTTTTCGTTACCTGCGGGTGGTACTTGTTCTGCCCCATAGAGAGGTTCTATGATGTATTACCAGCAAGGAAGATGATCGGCTGATTTCTTTGTGGGAAATTCAATTTTAAATTCAAGAAAGATAATCGATTGCCCTATTTTGGGGTATTCCCAAGTTTACAATTTGCAATCTAATTTCAACCATCCGAATTCAGAAAGTTTGAAACCAAATTCAACATCCCAGTTTTTGACCCGTGATTTTTACTTTGAAGTCTCTTTCATGATCTATTTATTTGTAATAATTGTTTTGCTCTTAAAGTAGATGGGTTAAGATATTTTCTTTGCATAATTCGCTTCTGAGATTTCAAGAAAACTACTCGAAATCAGTTGGAAAGAGGGTCAATGATTGTGCAAGTTGCTCCACTGAAAAGCAAGATAATCGACAGATTTCTCCATAGTAAGTTCAATTTATGTTTTTTCTGCGTATTAAAAATGAAAAGTTATTTTGATTCATCTTGCACTAAGAAGATATTTTGAAAGTAAGAAATTTGAACCTGGCATTGTCGGTGTGGCTTTACTAACTACCGCTATGATCTTTATCAATTCTTGCCTGTTATTATATGCCCTTTGTTTCGATTAATTTTACCTTCATAACTTTCAGATTTGTTTGCTAAAATGAATTCCCTAATTCTTACCCGGAATGCGTTATTGGGAATGCTGGTTTAGAGTTGAACTTCAATAATATCTCTACGTCTATGTCTATGTTTGGTCAAGGGTAAAAATGTATATGGTGTAATTAAATTTTCATGGATTGACTTTACATGTAAAATTATATATAAAACATATTCACAAAAATTTATCAATTTTTACTCTCAAACCAAACACACCCCTAAGGTAGCGTTTGTTAGGAGGACATGACAGAAATACAGAGACAATGATACAGTTGGGACAGAGACATAAAAAATATTGTTTCTATATCATGTTTAGTTATTGAGTACAAAATATGATAACTGTCTCCATATTTCATTTAAAAACACGGGAACAATATAACAAATATACGGTAAAAGATATAAGTACCTCATCGGATTGTCATTGATTGTCGTTGACCACCGTTGGCCGGTCGTTGAAGCACCCCTACACAGCCACCTTTTATGAGGACACATTGGAAAATAATAAATATATATAGAGGTATTATTAAAAAAAATTATTAAATTTCTATCTCCGTATTCTCTTTCAACTGTCCTCACTTTTTGGAGATACAAAAATGTTATATTTTTCTGTCTTTTATGCCTGTCTCTACTACCAAACATATTTGTATCTTCATTGTTTTCGTATTTCTGTCCCCATATATCGCTAATCAAACGCTTCCTAATAGTGGATTATATTCCTTTAAATAAGTCACCAGTTTCAGCCCATTTTAAGAAAAGATATCCCTTGTCTCTTCTTGTAAATTTCTCTATATTTAAAGCAAGAAAAAAAATGTTTGTTGTACAATAAAATTACATAATAAATACATACTATGCACCTTATAACCATTAGATGTGATAAGTGGTATCAACTCATCCTACCCACCCATCACATCTAATGGTGATAAGCTATGTGATATGCATTTATTATGTAATTTTATTATTCACCTAACATTACTCATGAATTAACTCTCATGATCTTATATAATTAGTGATTTTCCTTTTTTGGACAGCAAAACTACTCTAAAAGTGTGATTCACATATAATTGACATGATTGCTATCCTCACGAATCCAATAATTGAAAGGAAAATGTTATTTCAAAACCCATATGAGTATAGACATCTATAATAATGTGAGAGTAGTAATGCAAAGAAAATAAGTTGGGAGAAAAATTAAATAGTTAGATATTAGAATAATATTGTTGATGGGAGCCATCCCTTCTACCTCTTATACAGTAGCAAACGTATGGCTGCTTTTTTAAAGTCTAGAGTATTCAAACTTCCTTGTTTTCCAATGTATGAAAAAGTAGCTTCTTTCTTTTTTTCTGAATGTTTCAGACTTTGGAGGAAACTTATGGCAGAAGTAAAGCCCAGTGGACAAATCCTTTTTGTGCATTTCTCTTTTATTTCTTTCGATCTCTCCTTGCATCGCAGTCCTGTGTTTACTCTCCTGATATGAAGTTGATTGAGCGTATAAAGTAGTTGGTTTGAAATCCGTAGACATTTGGAATAGTATTGCATAATCTAAACACGCGATAGTGCTATGCCATCGACTGGGTCAGAGGAAATACCACTAATAATTCATAGCCAGCATTCACGCAAACATGATGGATAAAAATATTATTTTAACATTTTAGAATTGAGTATTTAGTGAAATATTCAATTTATTATTATTGAATATAATAATAATTCATTTATCATATTTAATAATTATAAAATGAATATCCCAATAAATATATACTTCTAGAATGATGAAATAATATAACTCACCGATGAGATCTTATTTTATCACACGCATGTTATACTTTATAATTATGATCTTTGCCTCAAGTCAGTTGATCATCTTGCTTTATTTTTGTGAGAAATAAGTAATCACTATTTTGATAAGGCCTTGATATATTTATCTGTATACAAGGAAGAGTTACTGTGAAAGGGGCTAGCTGCATCTCCTTGTTATTGTTTTCATTGTATTTAGAGTATCCTTCAAGAGCTCAAATGGTAAGGATGAGACTGAATATATATAATCTTGTAGATCAAAATAAATCTTCTTCGTCTGAAGCAAAGAAAAACTTATTTATTTATGATTTATTTATGTAAATGTACTTACGATCATCATTTACTTTCTTTACCCCTTTTTTTTTCGTTTATCAAATATGATCTTTATATTAAGGATTTATTTAACTAGTGATTCTGTCGCTTTTTTCCGAACAAGCTTGCTGCCCATTAAGGAAAATCTTATGTTTAACCGACGGATGGGTAAAAGGACACGTACGTTTTTCTCTCCTCTGAACTTGGTAGCAGATAGGTCTTTTTCTTTTTTTAAAATATGTTTTTAATCCTTCATAAAAATAATTTAGGTGAAAAATCTCTCATTTTTCTGATATTTATATTTTTTATTCCAATTGTTAAGTGATTGTTTTTTAGGACCAAATAAAATTTTTGAAAACATTTATAAAGATTAAAAAAAAAAACAAATTTTCAATATTTATACCTACTAGATACATATTCTGTCGTTATGCATCTCTAACACGAGAACATATACACCAGCACAAACCAAAGATATATATATATATAGATCATGATTTCTCATATATTTTTTGATAAACCAAATTAAGGAGATGCATATATAGAAAAAAGTCTACAAAGCCAGACATTCTTTTCATCAGGTGGTTGCAACGAACCCGTACAGTGTTCTTAGCACTGATGAAGAGTAAACCTTGACTAGGTATATATAACTATACACAAACTCCCCATTATTTAACTGCTTATGTTTCATATATATTGATATTGATAAGATGTTCCCATCCCAGGCATGCAGAAAGCAGGAAGTGACTGATAAGGTTCAGCGCCTCTTTGATGCAGGCTCCTTTTGAGAGTTGAAATAAACTGTTGCGACGGGAAGACCCAAGTCCAGTTGTCTAGCGAAGTAGCGAGTGTTGAAACTTGCTCGTGCTGGTGGCTGCTCCACCAGCCCCAAAGGTCCCTTCTGCTGAAACAGTATCAATATGTAACGGTGGATTCCCACTGGTGGCCTCGGACCCATATACGGAACAATTTCCTTTCCTGCAACCATCAAATTAAATTAGTTAAGGTTAACTAATTAATTAATGCTGAAACTAAGTTTATATTGGAGCTAGTCGTCATGCATGGACTAAAGTTTTTGGAGCAAGTACTGGAATGATTCATGTATGCCAGAGTCACCGTGGTGACATGCAAGCCAGGGGTCTACGTGTGATGATCTCAGGCAAGGGATCCCATACTCAACACCTGTCATCTAAATTGGTGCATGCATTATAAAATGATAAACAAATGCAAATACATACAAGGGAGTTTTCCTACTAACAAATAGTTTAATGATAAATAATTAAAATATGTTCTTAACACTGAAAACAAATAATTGTTAATTCATTCGAGGAATAATATGATGTTGTGACACGTGTCCACAGCAGCCACATGCAGGACACGTGGAAGATGGAGGCATTGGATTCAGATTTAGATGTGTTACAGGTGTGGGAGGACCATTTGATGTGGATGGAAAGAGGGCGCACACCAGCAGCATCTGATGTAAACCCTGAAATTCCATGATTTTTTCGAAGAAGTCTGAGACTGAAACATGCGAGGAGCCAAATTAATAACATGGATGTTGTTTTGTGCCCGCAAACGAGCCTTAGTGAACAAACGTTTCTGACATAGAGTCGGGTGGAATCGGTCTTCATGTCACGAACACGGCAAGAAAAGGTTCAATTTGCTCGATCAAAAGAAAAAATGTTAAGTTTCATTAATGATCATGAAATTGAAAAAATAGTATTAAGCCCAAATTACTCATGCATGGAAAGATTGGTGAAATTTCTTTTATAGGAAAAGAATGATAAAAACTTCGTGAAGCAGGTATATATACATATTTACCTCGGTGGGGGTTTGTTCCTCCAGGGATGTCAACCACGATCCTGAAAAGGAGAAACAACAATAACAGTATAAAAAATTTTAAAATCTTTTTCAATAAAAGAAAAGAGAGGGGGGGGGGGGGGAAGGATGGGAAAAGAGAAAAAATAGTACAAGAGGGAAGTTAAAAAAATGAAGAGAGAAAGAAAAAGAGTTTGGACAAGATGACGAACCAATGAATCCACTCGCGCATGCTTGGTTCACTGGGGCTTGGTGCGTCTGGATCCGTCATAACCTGCATGCACATATACACACCCGGCCCAGAAACACACTCGGCAATCAGCACAGATTTCAAAATGATGACAACATGCAATAAAGAATAAACCATTAAAAAAAAAATGCAAAACCCGGTGCATGCAAGAAGAGACAGGTATACGGTATAAATTAATTATAAGTTACCATCTGGAATCATATATATCAGCCCGCACATACCAGGGTGTAGAGGCTGTCCATGTTGCCGGTGAGAGTGACCTTGGGTGGGCTTGTAGCCATGGAAGGCTTGATATCACAGCCATTGGTGACATGCTTGGAACCATAGTAAACGGACATTCCAACAGATGGAATGAACATGTCGATCACGTCACCGATCACGCGTCCAACAACGAGGGGATCAACCGAGGCAGCCATTATAATCACCAACGCAATGCACAACAACAACAGCACGCACGATGAGGAAGGAGGCATAAGCAGTACTCTGTATATATGGCAGGCAAGAGATAGATCAGAGAGATGGTGGTGGTGTGTTGTGGGCTTCAAGCGTGCCAGGGACGTAGGGTTTATATAGACTAGCGTGCAAGCAAATAAAGCAGTGAAGGTGAAGCAGGCAAAGCAAAGGGCAAGTAAACTAGGCCACTTTTTAACTTTTGTATTTTTTTGCGAGATGATGAGATGAAAGCGCGGTTCATGCATGAGAGCCATCACGAAATCAAGGACAGGAAAACGGCTGACACGTGTGGGGAGTCCCGCACAAGTGATAGCTATCCTTTTGTCTGGTTGTGACCCGTGGCGTTATCAGAGCCGTCCAGTAAACTGATGCCTTCTGATGAGGGAAATTAATTAAAGCAGTAATTAAATTCAATCAGTCAATTCAATTCAATTCAATTCATTCATGCACCTCAAGAAAAGCCCTCCGATCCCGTGCAGGGTCCGGTCCAATTTCATTGCGCGCCGTGTGGGTGGAGCTAGCAGGTGGAGTCCACAAATTGAAGGGGGAATCGATCACGATCTGCCCGGGCGGGGGAGGCAGAGAAGGAGGGCACAGATTGCAATGGTGGATTGTGCGGTAGCGCATCACAGCCTCGAATCGTTTTGCAACTCTCACTGCCCCTCCTTTTAATTTTGTTTGTCCTTATGGCAATAGTGCAGTTTTGGATGTTTAAAGAGTGTCTTAATGAGGCAGCGTCATAGATGACCTGGAAGATTCTTCACTTAGAGTTTGCTCATTAACTCACCAGTGTGAAATCGCTAATGCCTGATGAATTGCTAGGTCTCGATCTCTGTAAAATACTGACTCTGTAATTCTAAAGAATGATGTCATTCTTAAATGGGTGTTCATCCATGTATAACATCTAGGATAACAAAATTATACCATAAGTATAAATGGAGAGGAAGATAAAACAAATAAAAGGTCCAATAATATTAAAATATTAAAATAAAAAAGATAAATAATAATGGTCTAAGTTTGTTGTAAAATTTTATTATACAATAAATATTTTTCTTCTTAAATTATCAATCAACAAAATGTTGTTCTTAAATTTAATCTTTTACGCACATTTTTTTAAATATTTTTTCATAAAAGAATGAGAAACCCCACATACCCCTTTGCTAATAAAAAGCCAATGGAAAATAAAGCATAAATATTACAAATAATGTAAAGATATACGGTTAAAATCATGTTTTATTTTTAGGATCTAATTTCTACATATTGAAAGCATACAATTATTTTACACAATTATTCAATGAGTCTACTTACATGCACTGATAGTGTAGCCATTTTTATACTGTTAGACAATGACAAACTCACACATGATCAATTTTCAAAATAAATCCAATTCAAATTTTAAAAAATTGCACAAGATAAGTGAATTGTTAATACCTTATTAGTTGATGGTGTAAAGTATTTTCACACCGTTTGTCATGACAATTAATATTAATTCCATATTCAATCATTATATTATCCATGATAATTTATTTTCATATTTAAACTATTGTTTTACAGGAAACATTTGAATGAATGATCATATAAAATATTTTGGTCACTATTGTCAGTAATAGATATCCTCCATGCCTCGAAATGATTAGTCACTAGGGCGTTTGTTTCAATGTTTGAAATTAGGTTTTCAGGAATCGCATTTCTGGGAATATTATTCCCGAGTATTTTTAAAAAATTCTTTGTTTAGCATTAAATATTTCTGGAATTATTTGTTAATATTTTCGGGAATAAATTTAAAACTTGTTTGTCTTATAGCCTATATTTATGAGAATATATATTATTATAATTTATAAAATACCCTTAATACAATCCTAAAAAGACAAAAAATCAAATAATTAAGGAATGATTTAGTAATTGTGCTTAATAATTATGATTTTCAAGTCATGGGAATTTTTTTCTCACCCTTCAACTTGGAATGAGATTTTACTAAATTATAGGAAAATATTTTTCCATAGAATAATTAATATTCAGATTTTTGTAAAATTTATAATAAACATAGGGATGCATATTTTCTATTTACTTATTCTCAAAAATAATTAAATATATCCTACAACAAACGTCCCGTTAAATATTACAAAACCGAGAGAATAATAGTAAAACACAAATTATTGAATCAATAATTACCATTAAAATAAATCCTTGAAAATAAATGTGCCTTGTCCCTGTTTGTCTTGAATGGTGTTCGAGACCGGTAATAAACTCATTTAATTTTTCTGAAACTAGAATGCTTGGTTAATAATAGGACTCTCTCTCTCTCTCTTTATATATATATATATATATGTATGTATGTAGGTATGTATTTTGAAAAAAAAAACCTTCATCCGTTTCAAATAATGATCGTTTAAAGGAATATATATATAATAAGAATAACAGAATAATTTAATAATAATTTTTTAGATAATTGTAAAAAAAAAAAAAGGTACTCCTCGACCTGTTGAATAATCACATTAATCAAATCGATTAAAAAATAAAAAACATACCATGCCAATAAAGAGGATGATAATGGCGAGACAAATTATTATTTACAAAGAAAATAATAAATTAGTATTAAATAATATTTTTTATTAATATTCTAAACCAACAAATAATGACAGTAATTTTGTAAAATAACTAATATTTTGAAAAAGAGAAACAAATATTCAAATTATGAACCATAAATAATGAACTAAAAAATATCAATTAGGTGCACTTTACTTTTATTAAATGCATATTCTTAGGTAAAATAATACTAAATGTGATTTAAAAAAATTTATAAGCAATTTAATGCTTAATTAATATTATTTTTAAAGAATTTTAAGCTGTTTCAACCTAGTAGAATTTTTTTTGTCATATTGCATAAAATATTCAATACTATTTATTAATCTTATTAATATTGAACAAAGTTGGAGGATAATTTAATTTAGTTCTTTCATAAACCGCCTTTATAGTTGGTGGGCAGCTCACATAAGAATTGGCCAATTTTATGTTGATGAGTGTTAACAGAGGATAAATGGAGAAGAGGCTCCAATGAATATCTATGAATTATTTTATAGAAAAACAAAAAGAATATCTATGAATTTGATGCAAAAGAAATGAAGATAAGACAAGCATAGTAACGGACAATAAGAAAGGTTTGGCTCCCTTTATTAAAGCAGCATTGATTCTGGTTGAGATTGAGGGAAAGGTCAAACTAGAATCTGGCTACTGAGAAAACACAACAATAGCTTTAAAATCGTTTTTTTTTTTATGCCCCTTACTTCGTTATGCAACCTAAATTTCTTCTCATTGTAACCACCTAAATGTGAACTATGATTCATTTAAATATGCTCTGTCCCTTTCAAAACATCAGGAAATTTGGACAAATTAAAGTGGTATCTTAAAAAATTAAATATGACTAGTTGACAAAATTTTAGAACCACAAATAAGAGTTTAAATTGTTGATAAATTTTTTAAAATCATATGTAGTATTATTCAAGAGACAACTCTTAATAAGTCTCTTAATAAATTAAAGATGATTACCTGGCAAAATTTTAGAGTCACAAAAAATTTAAGCACAGTACTTAAAACTAGAGTCATGAAAATTATGTTATGATGAGATAACAAATTAACATAAGTATTTAAAGTTTAACTCTTATAAGTCTTATAAATTAAAGATTAATGCTGTTATGTGAAATTCGATAAAGTGTCACATAAAATCAGCTTTTCTTTAAGATGTTAAGGTTTTTTGCTTCAAACTTGACTATTAAATCATTTTAAAGTAAAAATATTTTATTTATCAATCTCTAAAATAAACTTCATTATATATTTCAAATTTTAATCAAGTTAATTATAAAAATAAAAATCACACAGAGTCACAAAATTTACATTATCACTAGTTCGCAAATTAATGTAATTATTCAATTTTTAACTTTATAAAATTCATAGATAAAACAAATTAGATTATATGAATCATGTAACAATTGCAAAGCGTAATAAGCATTAACTATAGTATGTAATGAACTTTACTTTTACATATAGATAGATTAATGAAAAATCCTTAAATTTAAATATAAGTCATGTACCTATTAAGAGTGACAGATGTTCAAATTAGTCCACTATACTGCCTTAAAAATAATAATAAATCATAGTATTATTTTTTCATGTTTTCAATCCGTTTTAATAGAGCACAGCTTTTCTTCATCCAAATTAGAGTTTTTCTTTCGTTCTTCTTTGCCAACGAATAAATTAAATCTTTATACAAACATTTTTAATATAATCGAATTGGCCTTTTAATTTCATCAACACTAGTTGTTTTGATTGTCATGCCTATAAGATGGGCTGACATTGGGGCTTCATAGCATAAAGAATCGCCTTCACAATGTTATTGACCAAAAAAAAATCTGGATTATAGACTTAACTCCATATTTTTCAAATGAAGAATTTACTTTATATTTGATTGAGAAATAAATGAGAGAAAAAGTTTATATGGATGAGCTCTTACACATAAAACCCATCAATATATATATATATACACCTCATTTTTGTCACCTAAAGAAAACATAAAGAATTTTTTCCCCTAAAATTACGAAGTCAAAACTTGTTTAAAGTGTTTTATGAAAAAATGTAAAAAGAAAGGTATGGCAAAACCAGCTTCGTAGCTTTAACTGAAGGTGCTAACCTCTTCGAACTAATAAATTCTTTTGTCTTGACTTTGAGGAGAAAGATGTATGATTTGCTCTCCCCCTCACCAAGAGGGGAAATAAAACTCTTACCAACAGTTCAAAACCCACTACATATAATTTTCTCAATGAAAGACTACAAATCTTGTTGATTAGGCAATGTTTAATTCATCAAAATCCAAGATGAAACGTGGAGATGAATTCTCCCTCAAGATGGAATCTGGCCATTTTCCCATACGCCAATATAACCAACCCACTTGGCCATCACTGCCCATTCCTCTAATGGAACCCACAAAGATAGTTTCTTAACAACTTGCTGCTTGGCCAAGGCGTGATATGGACCACAATATCTCAAACTTTCATCTCCATCTCTAGCTACTAGCTAGAGCAGATCGGCATTGTTCTTTCCCAAAAGAATTGTCTCTTTGTTCGCCTAGCTAAACGTCATGAATCACCAAATGCTCACCCAAAAATATCTTAATGAGGACTTTCGGATGAATTTGTGTGCAGTTGTTACAAGAGAAATATTGTAATTGTGACCTAAAACTTTTCCCCGTGTGCAATTGTATTTGCAACCTACAAATTTCCTCAAAAGGCAGTTGCCATGAGTTTGCAGTGCACTCCATTTAAGGTCAAATGCCCATAACCTCAAACTCAATCCAAACCATTGGCACGGCCATCATTTTCAATTTTTCATGGTCAACAAGGCCTTCCTTGTCTAGCGTCCACAGACCCTTGCCTTTTGCTTTTGCTTTTTTCTCAATATTTGATTGACTCCAAGTTTATCTATATTGCGACTTAATTATTTTTTAAAATTGATTACTACAGTTATCAGATTTTCCGCTTCTGTCATCTACTATTTTCTCCATGTTGAACTTTTTCTGATACGTCCTTATCCTTGGTGTATAATTCAGACAGAAACAACACCGCCCCAGCCTCACTTCACCCATTTGTGTTGACAATAGAGCATATCAGTATCCTATCTGGTGAGGAAGTAAACGTTCCATAAGATAAATCACCCGTGAAGCACACAACTCAGCTGTTTAAAATAATGCCACTGCAACGAGTGACAGTACATCCAGTTTTGTCCCTCCAAATCAAAGCATTGGTCAGTATAAGCACATGGCAAGGGAGGCCCACCAAAATAAAACTGGCCTCGCCTATATGATTTTGTATCAAACACCTTAATCCAATTTCAATTAGTTAATAACTAAAAAAGTTACACTCCCTAAGCATCAAAACGGACATTCAAATTTACAAAAATGCCATGCTGGAGATCAATTTCTTCTGATTTGAGTTAGGTGGAAAATACAGTGAAATGCATGCCAAATAGCAAATAAAGAAAAAATATAGAAAGAAAAGTTGGTGCTTGGAAGTTGGTTGATGAAGAATTGTCAGACATTTCAGAGGAATCAACTGCAAGAGGCTTTCCATCACTGTTAAGAGTGCAGGATTGAGGGTCAGAGCCACCAGTACTCAACATCAAGGCACGAAGAACCCCTGAAACTGTATGAATGTATGCTGTCCTATTCTTAGCCAGAAGCCATGTCAACCCCATGAGCTCACAATCTTTGTTGTGGATCTTGGTGGTCCTGTTCTCTGATTTGCTTGAATTTGAAGTCTTCCGTTTAAGCTGCAGTAGAAGCAATATTTCAATTAGAATATCAAACACAAACGGCACATAATTGATTGATTTGAAGGGGTTTGGTTTGGTTTGGTGCATCAAAACTTTGTTAAACTACACCTTGGTTTGTTTGGTGTAAAATCCACACACAAAAATTGTCAAAACTGTACATACATAAAAAGGCATAGGAAGTATGTCAACGAACTAACATGAGATGAGGTTTTAGGTTTTGCTCAGGAAAGTAATTGGAAGCGTAAAGTTTCAATAATGTCACATTATGCTTTGATTATTTTAATTTTTGTGAAGCAACAGCCAAGAACCAAATGCAGCAAACAACATTTAGAAGACCGTGAAGGAAATTCATTTTTTTAAAATAGATATTAAGATTCTGAAACAAAGGACAGATTTTGTACATGAAAATAAGCACAACTGCACAAGCGACAGCATTTCTTTGTTGCGAACATTAAATCAGACACAGAAACGATAATTCCAAAAGTAGCCACAGATGTCATGCAATGCTGCGTTAAGTATGTGTGAAGTAGGAAATGTGAATCTGACTAATGTCAGGCAATAGTTGAATAATTCAGAGGAATCAAAGGGATAATCTGATTCAGATCTCAGTTTTACTCCCATGCAGTCAATTTACAAGGTACCAATTGCATGTTACGAGGAAAGATAAAGGATTAAGCACAGCTTTATGTTATAATTTAGGCTCGTTAAAAGTGTTTAGGATGCCTTTTCCATCTAAGATTTTTCTCTTAGCAAACTACAACTTGTTTTACACAGGACGATTGTTGATCCTGAACTTTCCAAGATAGTATTATTATTTATGACCAAGTCTATCAAAAGAGAAAAAAATTAAAAGAGCATTACCCAAAAAGACTACTAATAACTCAAATGCCTAAATAACAAAGAATATAAAAACTTCTATTTCTTTTGAAGAGCCAAGAACCAAGATAGTGACACTGCATGTGATTAATCAGTGCTAGGTACACATTGATTAAGATTTTTCTCCGAGCTTGATGACATTCGAGCCATTTGAGTAAAGTCTGTTTCATTAAATCCTCAAGTGACTAAACGGTATCACTAATGGTTCTGTTTACGTTCGTGAAGCGCGCAAAAGTATTTTGCCAAAATTGACAGCAACCAAAATTAAAAGCTTTCCAAATACCCTGTCAGTGTTCCAGGTAAAGGAAGGCAAGGGATAACTTCCCCCGCTACCAAGCATGGAGCTTCAAGATTTCATAAAGATGACATCTTGATCAGTTTGATCTTCTTCAATTTTAAACAAGATCCATCAAATTCCAAATGAAAAAGCAATAAGCATAAACATTCAATACTAAAGAACATAACATCAAAACTAGAGATAAAGAAAGAAAAAGGAGAACTTTTGTTGAGGAAAAACTCACCAAGTAAAGGCTATGCAAGCACTTAGAGCACCCTCCAAGACCTGGAAATCCATTGACATTGGTGCTGCTAGTCAAGCAATCCCTCTCCAACCTCTTCACGCTTTCATCCCCAACAAGATTTCCATTTGGGGTGTGTGAAAACGATTCAGGGCATGTGAAGGGGTGCAGCCTAATGCCACAGTAGCAATACACCACATCGCAAGTGTCATTAGGCTGCATGAGCTCGATTCCCCTCACTTTCAAGGCCTTTCCCATGTCACTCACACATGTTTCTGAGTCATCTGGCAACAAGGGCATGTCATAGGATGAGGTGTGGCCTTGTGAGGAGGCATGTGCATGTTCCACTCCTCCACCGAGTGCGGTGGCAGAGTAGGCAGAGTAAAGCCATGCAGCCAGCACAGGGCAGCACCTGCTGCGGTGGAGCTCCTTATCAGCACCATCTTTGGTGGATCCACACGCACTCTTTATCCCTTCATAGTGCTCAGCAGAGAGGTTCAGAGGGCACCCTTCAACATCTGCTTGCTCTGGGAATGCAGGGATCACTGCTGGTGAAGATGGGTTTGGGATGACTGGCTGAACTGTTGCTGTTGTATCAGGGTTAGGAAGGGAGAGGTAGCAAGGGAGGAGAGTGCACAAGAGCAAAAGGGTCTTGAAGGATGCCAAGTTTGGGGGCAGTGTCAATGTCATAGTGTTTTAATGCTCTACGCTAGAAGAAGGGAATGAGGAAAGGTGTGAGTGTGAAGTAAAAGTGAATGCGGATGTGGATGTGGTCTTGCTTGTTTCTTCAACAAAAAAGAAGAGAATGTTGGTGTGGTAGCATGGGGCGTGGTAGCCTCTATTGGGTTTTTGTTGGATCAGAAGCAAAGGGAAAGGGAAAGGGAAAGAGAAAGGGAAAGGACAAATAAAGGGTAAAAGGGGTGGTGGGTTTTAGCAAAGTTTGGCAGTATGCTACCCCATTTAGATCCAAGCGTAGTATGCCTTAATAAAGTTAATGATAAGGATTAGTAAATAGTATCATGATCAAATCATTCATTCAAGGAACTAATTTTATTCAGATTGAGTGAGTGGATTTGTGTGCTTAATCTCTTTAAAATTTTCACTCTGATAATCATTCTTGCAAGGGACTATTTTCTTTTTTTTGTTGCTCTCTTTTGTCAGTTTGCAGAACCATTATCCTTTTTGTTGTGACATATTTTGACCATCATCATGTATATACATAAGTGTGCCAACAATGAATGTAATACATAACATTATGTCTGCAAGGAGAGGGTTAGAGTTGAGAAGAACAAAGAACAACCCCTGGTTAAGTTATTTCTACCAGCAGTTGTTCTAAGATTCCTTCTCCTACTCCTTGTTTGAAGTCCTACGCCTAACCATGGAAAGGAATTATGTACCATGACCATCTACCTCTTTTTCTTGTTGGTATCTAGGGGATTTGGATTTTCAATGAGTGGACAGTAGTGCTCTGTTTTCCAAGCCTTGATAACAACTTCTATTTCCTAGTGACCAATTATTGGAGAGGGATAAACAATATACAGCTTTTTAAAAGAGTTTCACTGTTTTGTGTTATTATATGATAAGCCATTTTTTTTTTCTCTCTTCTTTTAAAAAAATTGGCTGAGGTAAGGCGATGGTTTACAGTTAATTTAAGTGGTTTAAAAGATACTTTTTAAGATATAATCTGGCATTTTAGTCTTGTTTGTAGCGAGCTGATGCAACTTAAATGGAATTAGTTAGAATCCGCTCCATTTTGATTGACATGAAAGGGATCAATCTATTCCAATCTCGAAAGCCAAAGAAAAAGGCTTTTCAACTATTTAAGTGGAGATGCTCAGTTACATTTGTTCTCCGCTTTCCTCCCGGATATGTCTTGTAATGTGGCTATGGGAGCATATCACGTGGCCTCATTATGTATTTTATATTGTAAAATCAATCGTTCGATTTAACATGGAAATTCCAGTTTGCATCTTTACACATCGAAAATGCGACAAGGAAATTCCAGCTGTGAATTTTCAAAAGTTCCTTCTGAGTTTTAGTATCTCGATTTTGATGCAATTATTAAATCCTACAATATATATAGTAAATACTACAACCCTTACCTTTTTATTATTTATTTGATTTCACATTTTGCAAAAAGGGTGTTTATCCACTAGCCTCTACCTAGTTGGGGATTAGCAGCAAGTTTTTACTAATGACTTGAAAAGATTGAAAAAAAATAAAATCGTTTACCTGCCCGATCGACAAAGTTACGCAGTTCCATTGAGATTGAAAAATCTCAAGTAATCTTGACACCAAAGAATTTAGTATAAGATACATAGATTTTTTCGAGCCGTGTCTCGCTAATTTAATCACAAAGTAGAAGCATGAAATTTTGAGAATTTACAAAATCCATGAAAATTTAAGGTTTAGTTTGAATGGCAGGCTCTGTTTACCAAGCAGGGTAAGAATACAAAGCCCCAAGTTGGTACAACGTTCGAGTGGCCTTCAATAGTTTATGCTTTTAGTTTTCTCGCTTGCATAGTTAAGAAAAATATTTGTTTTAAAATAAAATCACATAACAAATATATATTACACACCTTATTACTATTAAATATGATGAGTAATATAAGAAGTATAATGTATATTTATTGTGCAATCTTATTGCTCACCTAACATTTTTTCATAATTATTTGTGTCCCCACAAGCTGTAAAATATACAAGCTCTGTAACTTTAGAATGGGGAAAGTGTTTCGACTGTTATACAAGGCTCAAACCCACTATAGGCTTGAGGCATTTCTTTATGAATAGAAATGTGCCTTTTCACTTCTATAATCACTATCCCAATTGCTGCACAACCAAAAAGTGACAAAGAGAAAAGCCAGCTGTTGCCACTAGATCGTTATCTAACACCCATCATGGGCTTTACCTTGAGCTTTTTGTTTGGTTTCTTTTCTTTTTCTTTTTATTTGTTTATTTTTTGGGGAGAGGGGGTCTACTAGTTTCTGCCTTTAATTTGCTGTTTTTATAGAAATATAAATAACGTCTACTAGTCTAAGATCTTGTTTTGCATTATTTTTGTGTGTCATCAATCTGTTATATGTCAGTATGACTTTGTGTGGTTGATTTTATCGTTGCATGTCAAATTAAATCTGGCAAATTTGTCAAAAGGAAAAAAGGCAGAAGAAAAAGAAGAAGAATTCTATAAAAAAAAAAAAGAAGAATCTTTCAAGAATATGTACGATATGACATTTTGTTATATCCTATAGTTGTTTACCCTTGAATTGGTTAGCTAGTTAAAACGTTACACGTGTGCTGCAAAACTATAATATTCTAAGGATTCCTTTATGCTAAACCCGCAAATGCTCGGGTGAAACTGTTTGTCTGTTTTTTATTGAGTCTTTCTATAGTTAGGCATTCGGCTCCGAGCTTGCACGCTTTGCAGTTAAAGCTGCTCAGGAGACTTATAATGTAGCAATGGCAAAAGGTCTGATTCTCTTTCTCATCATGAAACTTTTATTTCATCAACCGGTTGGTGGCTGTGTCATTTGAACCCCTTTACTGTATATTCACTGAAAAAGAATATATGGAAATTGCATATTAGGTGTTGCAATCAGTATGTAATACTTTTCCTTTTCCGTTGAAATTTCTTTCCTTCTCTCCTCATTATGTTGAGTTGTGTTTTATGTAATTATTATGTGCATGATATCTTGTCGATTCATATCCTATTCATTATTGAATGAGATGTGGATATCATTCAAGTAGGGTCCACATTTCATTCAATGGTGGATAGGGTATGAGTCGATATGACATCTCACATAATAAGTGCAAATAAATGTGGATATCATTTAAGTAAGGTCCATATCTCATGATGGATAAGGTATGAGTCGGTATGGTATTTCACATGAAGAGTGCAAATGACATTTTTGTACTACATCTTAGGTGGGAGTTGGGGTCTAACTGTCTAAGTTAAAAGGTTAGGTTCTTGCTACTTCCTGTCCAACACAAAAGCAAGGGAATACATAATTGTACGTATCTTTTGTAAGTTAAATAGTTTGATATGTGATTTATCTTTCCTGTTTGGTTCTGTGAATGATTGCATCTCCTCCACGAAGTTGATACGCAACATCAAGCATGATAAAAGCATTGATGAAATGTAAGGCTCTTTCCTGAATGTAATTTGCTTCAAAAGATGAAAGTTACGCACAGCTTGAGGACAAACACAAACCATAAAATCAGAAGGGAATATGAGTGTCCCTCTCAGACAACTCATGCCACTGAACACTGTATCTTTGTGCCGAAAATGCTGTCTTCTTCAATGCAGAAAGTTGATTAATGATTAGCTTTTATTGGCTTTGGAAGTCACCAGCTGAAGTCGTTCAGTTTGTGGCAATTCTAGTTGTATTTGCTACTTTTATAACATCCGCTATAAGGGAGAAACCGGTACAAGAGTACGAAATTTACATTCAACAGAGTTCAATTTACCTGAAAGAAACTTGATTGGCTCATAGCAATGAGTTATTGTTTGCATCTTATTTTCCTTTTTCTTTTTACTAATCTTCAATCATACTAAAGCTGTTTGAAAAGTTAAAACAGTACCTAAATAATTTTCCTGATACCAATGAACATAGCGCATTGCTGGCTGTGAGCACAATTTGACCTCAAGATAGAGATCTTCATTGCACTTTAGAAGGGGAATGAGTGAAAACTGAAAAATGAATGGGATGTCTCAATTCAACTGCCACATAAGCATTCTATAGTATTTCATTAACAACTCTTCAGCAAAATTAATTATAAACTACCAATTAATAGATTGTGCTCACCAAGGTCAACCACCAAAACTGACTTTTTTTTTTTTTCAACTACCAAAATTCTGTCTGAAGAGAAGTATTAAATATAAAAGCAAGGCATGTAACTTTTTCTTTTCACTACCGTAGTATAATGATCCCTGTTTTTCAAATTAGCAATGATGACGCTTTTTTAGCATCTTTTAATCATTTCTGGGTGCACTACTTGTATATCTTTTGTTTGTAACAAAAACCGGATGATATATTAGGGAAAATCATGAGCTTGATATAGTTTTAGAAAGATTAGCATAATAAAATCTTCAGTGTGAGTAATCATGAACAAAGTAATTATTCATCAATGAAATGAAAATACGATCTATCAACATAATTCATTTATAATGTCCTGCTTTGAGTGATTCTTGAGAGAGGAGCACTGAATCCTTCTAGAACATCCTTCTAGTTGCTTTAAACAGAAGATATCTTCCATGCAGATAGCGTACAGCAAATATAGTAGAGTGGCAGAAAGGATATTCTATATTGGATGTGTTGGTATAGCTTCTCATGTATTGCATTTGCCTTCCGATTCGTCTTCCTTTTCTTGCAGTAGAAACAGTAGGTTCTTAATACTCCATAAAGACAAGTTGTTTTGCTTTTTCACCATACAGATGTAAGAGAGATTCATATTAGAAGACCTGTTGTTCCAGTCTTTAGCTTTTGGTTTGCAAGTCACTCTTAATCCTTGGGCGAACCAAAATCCATTGTCATCTCCACAGGATTAGGATACCTTCTGTTGAAGGACTATAGTTAGATTCTCAAGGCCAACCACTATTATAGATCCTCACTCTCTCCTTCCTGGATGCTCTCTCTATGTCATGTCTCTTACAAATTTCTTGTATGTAAAACACTTTGGCGATCTACTGGGGTTGGGAAAAGCTAGTAGTACGGTAGTATGTAAGTTGATATAGAAGAAGCCTCATGGAATGCTGTTTCATTTAGGTACAGAAGACACTGCATTTATAAGCCATCCAGCCGGTGACAGAGGTCAAGAAGAGAATATAATGCTTAAACAATATCTTTATATGCACGAGTTGAAAAATGGCTGCATAAATGTTGCAGAAGCAGAGACTGTATGACCATTTTAACAGTGCAGAGCTGCATGCTTCAAATGTTGTCATGTTCTTGAATGGTGGAGTGTTAGTCTTGACAATCCTAGACATGAATACTTTGAAGGGATAATAATCAAATCATGTTATTGCTCTTTTTTTTTAATTATTAGTTTTCAAGGTTCTTAGATTGAAACAGTAAATCATTTTCTAGTTTTTGAAAGAAGGAAGACAAGTTTATCAGTAGATAACTCACCAAAAATACATCCCAATAAACATATGTGGGGAGTGAAATAAAGCTGGGTGACTAAGGTATATAAGTAAGTTCATTCACGTAGTCCTACTATGACATCATTTTGAAAACCAGTCCTGTTTTAAATTTGACCAAAATATCCGATTGCATCTTATAAATCCAAGTCCTTTTTCTGTCAATGGTCATGGCTCACGAGATATGACAGTGATATATAACGCACTCAAGACCAACATAGTATCCTTCAAGGCTACAAATCCTCATTATCCAGGCTACATATAGTGCATAAAACTCCAATATTCTACGAACAATACCATGTAATACACAAAACTGATTGTACTAAGCTCTATAACTCCAGCTAGCTAATTGTACCAGAAAGGTTACTGAAAGATTTAGTACTTTCCCATGCGGCAACAGGAAGGGAAATCTTCTGGGGGAGGAAGCAAACACTCAGATGCCGAAGGACCATTTTTCACAAAGAAAGCTGTGGCAAGACCCCAAGACGTGTGCTCCTCAAGATGGCAGTGTATAAACCACACTCCTGGATTTTCTGCCTTGAGCCGAATTGCAGTCCATCCACCTCTTGGAACTCCAACTGTATTTCTCTCTGGGGGATCAACAAGATTATAATTTTCCGGGTCATTGTCTACATTGTAATTACCTATTCCCTGGCCAATAATGAAGAAGTTGTGACCATGAACATGTATTGGGTGGTTCTCCACATTAAGGAAACCAGTGTCCTGCAGCACAATCTCCAAGTTTGTGCCATAAGGCAATGCTAAAGTTTGTGCCATAAGGCAATGCTAATATTGACGTGGAAGGCCTGACAAAGGACTGGTTATTCATTGAAGCTCTTTCCATCATATCCCTTGCAGGTTGAGTTTGCTGGACAATCCTGAAGGTTAAGGCTTAAAGTTGCTATAACTCGCTTGTCAATCTGTTGAGGTACCTTACATGGATATTCAGAGGATGCAAGACTTCTGAGCTTAAAGGAGAATTCTGTTGCAAATTTTATATCTTCCAGAAGGTTATGAATAGCAAGATTAGTAGGAAGATAAAGCGGCTTGGTTTTCTTAGTCCTTGTGTTGTTGTACCTCAAAAATCCAGAATTATCAAAGGTGAAAACGGAGGTGCAATAATGCCTAGCTGCCATAACAAACATGCCTGAAGAATCAGGAATGTGATTTGCAGTGAGCAGAGCAGTGGTGGTCTGGCCAGGAGTAACCATGATTGCTGTGGTTGTAAATGGTTTTCTATATGTTGCGTCAATCTCAACAACGCGAAGGTGTGCTTACCAACAGCAAAGTAGAGCTCATCACTCATAGCTGCATTGATGATTCTAAGCAAGTAGGTTTTTCCACTCTCAACAGTGTAGATAAAAGTATCTGCAAGTTGAGAATGGAGAAAAAAATGTAAGGCCATCTCATAATTTGGCTACGCCTAGAATCCGCTGGACTAAAGGCATAATAGAAATTTTGTGCATTTATGATTTGGAGGTGCCTAGTCTTATTTTCTATAGTTTATTTTGACTTTTGATTACCAAATGTTTGTAATCCAAGGGAAACGTATTGCCAATTTAACTACCTTTGTTTGAACAAGGATACAAAGGCCCTGGCAAACCATTTATGGTGTAAGCATCAGAACTATTTGGTCCACTTCCATACTTCATCATCTCACTTTGCATGGCATCCACATCCGTATTTCACCATTCACCTGCTCTCAAAAGAACAAAGTTAGCCTTGAATGAGGTGGAGAAGCAAAGAGTAGATCCATTAGGACCATCAAATACTTCCATAATTGTCAAGAATATTCTCGTAACAACATGGACAGTTTGTTAGAATTTCACAAACAACAGAGATTCTTATTCTGTATTAGTGTGCTACATGCAATAGTATTACGGTTCATCTAGTTTTGCTCGTAGGTCTCTCTTCAAGCAACTGATAAACTGTACAATCTAGAGACAAGCAACTAAGACTGTACGTTGTAATTTGTGACAGAGGAAGGGGAAAAAATTGAGGGGAAAGTTGCCAAAAATGATGGGAACTTCAGGATCAATAGGGGCAGAGAAAGGGTAGGGCATGCGAGGGTAAATTATGAAGGCACCATATACTGAAGCTCGCTGCCAAGAATAATGTGCGTGCCATAGGAGGGTGCCTCTTTGGTTCACCACCTTGAACTTGTAAGTATAGGAATGCCCTCCTTTGATAGGACACTCCGTGATATATGCTGGACCATCTGCCCATCCTGTTCTTATTTGCTTTATTCCATGCCTGTGAAAGTGAAACCGTGGTACTGTAAATTGAATTTACTGTATAGAGTCACATATCCTTGCATGATAAACATCACACCTTACACATCCAGGACCTATGTCTTGTTATCTGAAGATTATAAACACACGATTTCTTCTTTTTCAGCCAATTATTTGCCACCTAGTAGTAACGAATAAAAAATTCTATGTAAAACTTCTGCAACAACCGCAAAAATGAGATTAAGATATGAGCAATATGCATCAGTGCATCACTAATTATCTATTACGAAGCAATTTTTTTCAATAAATATTCAAAGTAGCTATTATTAAATCACAGGCATGAAATAATGATATTTGGAAATTCTACAGGGAAGTAAAATAAGCATAGAATGCTCTGTCGCCAGGGTTGTTCCTCACTTCCTCATTAGTCATTATACATTTTTTAATGGAACACCAATCGGTAGAAGTGGACGTACTGATGTACCCAATGCATATTCAATCTAAGAAAAATTCTTAGCTCCTCCCGGAGGAGGAAGTGTCAGCGCAATGTGTAAGCTAGCATGCAGTGCTCCAAAGATTCACTTGCCAGTGAATAATAGTGTTCTCAGCGATGCGATTGGTGACCTTAACTTCAACCTCGTCACCTTCATGAACAGCAATGGTTGGCCCTGGATACTCCCCATTCACTGTTAACAGGGGCTTAGGATGGCACAATCGAGTAACCTTCTTCCACTCAACCTGAAAATTAGACAAAGTAGAGCAATTTAGACTAATAAATAAATTTCAAGTCTCATACATTGTTTTGGACTATATATATTTATGAATGAACAAAAAATAAAAATAAAAAATGGATCTCACATTAAACTGAAACCCCTTGGTGGCTGTTGTAAGTGATGAAAAAGAGGGTATAAAGCCAGCTAGGGTCACTAGTGAAATTAACACTGTAAACCTACGAAGCTGGCACAGACCCTGCATTATGCCCAACCCAATGGTGGCTTTAGAAGTTAGAAGTACGTAACTAGCTAGTGTGAGTGTGTGGCAACTTAAAAACTTCAATGAATAGACACTCTCTCTCTCTCTCTCTCTCTATATATATATATATATATATATTGAGGTACTTTCAACTGATGATGTTTTTGGGAATATGCTTTTCTTTAATTCCATTGTGCATTCTTCCATGTTATTAGATGGCAGCCAGATTACATGTTATTTAGTGTTTGATTCCTAAGCACCAAGGGGATACCAAGTGCAATTGCACATAATCTTAATTACTTCCCTCTATTCAAACTGTTCCAGTCAGTCGCATGATCATATATATATTATACACCGGTCCCAATTAGAATCTTAATAAAGGGATATTTCAACAGTGGAGGGAGGGATTTTGCTAGAACTTAGTTCCACCCCTTACGTCCATCACCTTAGCTTTGTGCAGCGTAATCATGCACTAGAAGGGACAAACTCGTCGGCCATACAAAAGGCGTATTTTGCTAGTACTAATGGTATCGACAATATCAATGATAATTTGGCAGTAAGCTAGATATACAAAACAGATCAAATAATATGAAATTAGTTGCACGCATTGAGGAGTTTAATTTTTGGAGTGTTCGTCCATATAACTATATGCTCACATATGCATGAGCTGATCCTATTTAATTCGATTAACCATAGGTGCCTTGCAATTTAATTAAATCGGTGAAAACTTCAGAAACAGTTTATATAGATTTTAACATCAGATTAAGTCATTATGCTTTCAACAACGATGACACTGTACTGATATATAGTCGTATTGGGTGGGATTAATTGTGCAATACACATCGGGTTATGCAACTATTTTAAACATTATCATCTTATAAGGTACATACATAATAAGTAATATCCACCTGTAACGAAGCCAATGAATATTATTGAGGTCAATTAGTGATCAACTACAACACGTCAAAAGAAACCACTATGACAAATTTTAGTTTTCTTGAATGGATACCGCAACTTCATGCGTATTTGATTCGATGGTACAAACGCGTTGCCAATACTAAGAAACCAAAGAGAGAAACCTCAGTCCCATAAGCATAGCATAGCTTGAAGCATAGGTACGGGGAAAGTGGGAAAATGGGAAAGTACCCGTGCTGGGTACGCGTGGGTACGTACTCATCATCCCTTTTTTTAACCAAAAAAAAAAAAATTGGGTACGTCTGGTACGCTGGGGTACGCATACCCCAGTTAGTGGATATGTCATTTACCAAAACTACGCCGTTTTAGATTTTTTTTTTCTCTCTCTTCTGTTAAACGACACTAATACCTCATTTTACTTCTCTCAAACTTAGCCGGCCCCAAATCCTCAGCCACACCTCCCTTCTCTTCATCGTCCGTGGACTAGTGACGGAACAGCGGCGGTGGACCACTGATTAGTGAGGCGACCTTACGCGCAACTTTGCAGAGACGTGAGGCGACCTTGTAGCAACCTAGTGGCGACCTTGCAGAGACGCGGCGGATTGGCACGACCTGCGAGACACGACCTACAGTGGATTGGCGAGCAATCGGAGTTAGCAATGGTGATCTCTCTCCGGCGGCCCTCTTTCCGGTGATCCACTGAGTCTTTGTCTCTCTTAGTTTCTTTGTTCCTTTAACTTGTGGTTTCCATTTATTCATTTCTCCTTTTATTGTGTTGTTGCTGTGCTGTCATTGTTGTTTGTTAGAATCAAGAACAATTTCTAAAATTGTGTAATTATTTAATCATTTATCATATGAAATTTATGATTTTTTTTTATATATATTGGCATACCCGTATCCCACTTTTTACAAAATTGCCGTATCCCATACCCATACCAGATATGGGTACCGTATCCATATCCGGGCAACATAGATAGCATGGCGTGCGCAATGTTTGAGGCTTCCAGTATCAAGCTATAATCTGTGATATGTTCACTATCTTTACTTCAACACAGAAAAAATAGAGAGAAAATGTAATACACCTTTGGTAGAGGATGTATTCTGCAAGTAAAGTAAAGTCATACTAGAGGGACCAGTAGGCAGGAATATTTTTATCAAGGTTAACTGCAACATAGGATTGGATTATGAAGTTGTAAACTGCTAGCAGCCAGACTGGCTGAGTGCCAACTAGTTATTTTCCATGATTCACGTAGGGGAGTTTCCTGCCTTGTGCTGAAGCTCATTACCGCACACTTTTCATGTCAGCATGGGAATCTTTTGTGGTACGATAGATTTTTTTTTTTTCAAATTGGGAAATTCCGTGATTATTTGAATTTATTCTGCAGTAATAGTCAGAGCATACCATACTGTGTATATATATGTGCATGAGCGTGTGTAAGATAGTAATATGCATAATTAGGACAGGTAATTGCAGTGAGGAGGGGTACTGTACCCCCATTGTTCCTTACTTATCAACATGAAAACTTAGTAAATATGTATTTTTGGGTACCTCACACTAGGCAACATTTGGTAAAACAAAGAATTGAAATTTGAAATAAAAAGAAATATCATCAATGCAATAGATTTTTTTTTCTTTTTTTGTATTGGTTGAATATACTAATAGAATATTTGAATCAATAAAATAGACTTGATTTGGTTGTGGTGTGCCAGGCCCTAGCTATAATGCAAGGCAAGGGCGACACTTGAGGAGCCCAATAGCAAGCTATTGCAATGGATCCTCCCCTAAGAAAATTAATATGATATCTTGTGACCCACATATCAGATGTTAGACTGATAAGAACAGACACTACACTAGAACTTAGCTGAAAGGCCAAGGAAGGTATACTCAAACAAGGCTGCTCCTATGGCTGTTGATGTTGCCTATTTGGGGTTCGACGGACCGAAAAAAAAACAACAAAGCTGCTCCCCTTGGTTTTTATTGCTAATACGTACACATATGCTATACTGAGTGGTGAATGTGGGACTCTATAAGCTGGTGCACATTTTTGTTTGCTTATTCAAATGTTTTCATCCTTCATTAGCACAACTAGTGTTATACTCTTACTGGATTCTTTACAAGCTGTGACCTAATGCTACAAAAGGCATGAGTGAATGGCAATATAGATTACTCTTCCTATTTTCTCCTCAATTTATTTTGAAAGAAAAAGAAAATCCAGGCTATAAGCTAACAATTTATCGCTAGCAATAGTAACTACTCCATAAAACTGCAATTCAAACGAATCACTCTAAATCCCATTAGCCTGTGCCTTCGATCCCATTCAAAACATATTTATGAACTGACTGCCATGATGATGAGAAGCAACTGTCTCGTCATACATAATGAATCCAAAGGAGTAAAACAAATGAGCTAAGCAGCGAACCAGAAATGATAAGTTATGGTTTTCATTTCACACTGCACCAAGTTTTCTTCGAAAAAGAAACTTGATCCTTGCCAGTGGAAGAGATCATAATACTTCTTATTGCACCACAGTACTGCTAAAAGGAAATTCTGGAGTTTCACAGTGAGATGCCAATGGATTTTCACAACAAAATCATTTTATCTTTGAACGAATCAAAAAATCCACATGCAAATTTTCTATTTCCATAATACCATTTACCGCGTCCTTCATCAACCAAACAATCCAAATTGAATGTGTATATTATACTCATGCATGACTCGTGCAATCACACTACAGTTTCGATTGCTCCCTCTCAAGGATTGTTGGTAAAAGAAACAATTCTGAAGCCCTTATGTACTCAAGTCAGAATAGAGCATAGATAACTGATCGTTTCGTAGAAAAGTTAACTCGGACCTACTAATCAAAATTATTTTTCATATAAATTTAAGAGGTGGCTTGGCGAAGGCAAATTATGAGGAGTAAACTGCCCAGTCCATCCTCCTCTCCCCAAAGAACATTGTCAAATCAAATGAGACTATATTCTGATTAAAAGATAGGATAAAGAAAAATGAGTAGGCGGGGGCGAAGGGATGACATTGACAAATTATATCGGCCAATACTCAATATATACAGCCTTGAAGTCAATAGCAGACCCAATGGAAGAAATGCCCATTTTGTTTATCGATGGATTGTTTCCTTGCCAACACTCCGATTCCCCCAATCCTTCAAGGAAGGAAACAGAACAACCCAATTAACAAGCTACTTTTTCTTTCATTCCCATTCCCAAATGATAGTGTGGCAAGTGTCAGAAGCCACTATACAAAGGCGTACGAGAGTATCATCTTCAGAGAAATAACACTAATCGAAGTGAAAAGCAAAGTTTCATTACATAAAACCTGAAAATAAGAAAGTCTCGCTCTCTGAATTTAATTTTTGTACGACAGATCAGCAATAAAAACCTCCAATCCACCAAGGGATATATAACCATAATCAGAGCACACAAAAACAAGGAGGAAGAGGAGGAGGGAGGTGACCTGTCTGTCATTGGCTTCATTTAAAAAATGGTGATTCGAGGCATATCACCATGACTATTACAAGTTAGATGATAATAAAACCATGCAAAGCATATGAACAACAAAACAGATTATTCATTTCATTTCTATGTAATCTAAACCTAATCAGCTACAAAGTGGGCACACGACTAACCCATTCTCGTTGCAGTCAGCGCACTTCATTACAACGGTCCTCCCCTGCTTGTGGTGACCAGCACGGGGCTCTTCTTCCTTGACGAGGACGACAGTCTTGCAGCTGCCATTGCAGCGAAAACAGGGCAAGAACCTCATATCCCCGCAACCCTCGCAAACAGCACCGACCCTCTTCCTGGGCAGCCCTTCAAGGAGCTCCCCGAGGAGTCCCTCCTCAACCACCTTCACCAAGTCCTCAGCACCGCCAATGTACATGCCCTTCACGAACACCCTCGGAGGCACCACCATTTGCTCCTTCCCCTTGAGCAGGAGGCCCCTCAGCTCCTCCTTGAAGCCGCTGTCCATGGAGACGTCACGCTCGCAGATCATCACCCCGAAGGCCTCGAAGGCCGCCCTCACGGCGTTGCAGGCCTCGAACGTCCTACGCACGCCCCGCAACGTCGTCGTATAGATCACCACTCTGTTCTCCCCGTTTGGAGGGCATATCCTCTCGAACCGGTCCAGCGATGGCGGCTTCGTGGGAGGAGTTGTTGTGGGTTTCCTGAAGCGGTTGGGGTTGGAGTTCTCTTTGTCGGAGTGAGTGTGGAGAGGGTGGGGTTTGGGGGGTGGAGGAAGGAGGGGGGAGAAGCGGAAGCTGTCAGCGTCGAGGCCTGCCATGAGTTCCCAGGAGTTGATGACCTCAGGAGGGGGCTCGGAGGAGCGGTGGGGTCTGGGTTCGGACCAGAGGGAGCCGAGGGTGAAGCGAGGGGGAGGTGGGGTGGAAGAAGGTGGGTCGAGGGTGAGGAGGCCATAGGTGGTTGATGTGAGGGACACAATGTGGTGGCCTACACCCAGTGCCGAGCTTCCCAGTTGGGAGAGCTCGTCCTCCTGGTTCAGCAAGTTCGAAGACACGCAACCCATCTCTCTCTCTCTCTCTCTATCAAGTTTCAAACTTTGGTGGGGATGGGGATGAGGGTGGGCTTTGTTTGTTTGTTTGTTTGTTTGTTTTCTGGGTGTGCAAAGTTTGAATGAGGCGTGTGGAGGGAGAGTGAGAGTGACGAGAGACACACAGATTTCCGGGGAAACTTTTGGGTGAGTGGGAACTGAGGATTGCTCAGTTACTGCTATACTCGTTTTTTAGAATTAAAAAATGGGTGCTTTTTTTAAAAATTAAAAAAAGAAGGGAAAAAAAGAAGAAGGATGATTTGGTTCTTTGTCGGATTCAATTTTCAAATCCTTGATGGCCCACGGTATTCGAGCGCTAAAAATTAAATGACATTGCTGAATTGGATACGTGGATCTCTCTCTCTCCACATAATTAAGCTCTTCTTTGATCGGCCTTTCTTGTGAATTGTGAAATTTCTAATTTCTCTCATAAATTGAATGATGAGCTCGAGGTACACCGGAGAAATGTTTGTATGTCAGATATGTTCACATTTTGATATATTAAAATTGCTTGATTTTTCAAGAATCATTATCAATATGAAATTATAAAAATTCCCTGGGATAGTGAGTTGGGATTGAGTTTAAAGCCCAACATCCAAATTGCTTCATAATCACCGTCACTGCACTCCATCTTGGTTTTTGAAATTCTCAACTTAATTAAGACCCTCTAGTTTCAAGTTGCAACTAAAGAGATAAACAAATCATCTACCCATATCAAAGAAAATAAAATAAAATCAAGTTGCACGGTCTAAGTACAGGTTTGACTTTACATTTATAGAATTGATTATAAGTGAAATTGATTTTGTTATAATTCATTATGTTACAATTGATTATAAAAAAATTGATTTATGTTTGATAATTACTTTAAAAGTGATTGTGGCAAAAAATAACTCATTCAGTAATAAAAAAGAATTGTTAATGTAAGTCCAAATAGAATTAAATCAATCCATTCAGATATTTTGGATAGTTTAATTTTGGAAAAACCACCATTTTAACCCTTTAAAAGACCAATGTATTAGTAAATCAGTCTTTAAAAGTTTTTTTTTTTAATTTAGTTGTGATGTCTCAAAACTAAACTCGCTAACAAATTAATCCAAAAATAGCACACATTGACAATTAGCCCTTAAAATATTAATGAGCTGACAAATTAGCTCAAAATATACTTTGCCTACACTAACAACCATTTAGCAACAACTAAAATGGTTATTGGAGTGCCACACACTAAAAACATCTTTTAGGGGATTAAATTATCAGCACATTGATCTTTTAATGCTAAAAAATAGTGGTTTATCATTTAGTTTTAATTTATTATTTTTTATTCCTCAGAACATCCCCTTGCTCAACAGATAATAGACCAATCTACTTAATGATTCTCTAAAGTAAAAATCTCACTTTAGAAGGTAAAGTGAAGGATTTCACCCTTAAATTAATAAAATTAAATGTGAGTCCTGTCATAATCGAGAGAAAAAAAAAAGGGAGAGGACCATGGTGGACATTAAGTGATAGAGACTACCATAGAACTCCCCCTTGTCTTTTTATTTCTCTTCCTCCCCTTCCCTTTACAGAACCTCCCGTAACACTCTCCCTCTCTTCTTCTTCTTCACATTTCTTTCCTTCCCTCTCACTTTCTTCCATTCTTCTTCCTCCCCTTTGCTTTGTTCTTCAACAAATATCATCACCACTTCCATCAACATTATCTCCTCTTCCTTCCCCACACCATAACCGCCCCCCTCTCTCTCTCCCTCTCCTCAAATTCACTTTCTCTCTCTAAACTCCATTAGAGAGTTGAATATTTTAGAAGCTTTGGAAGTGATTTTCTTCACCAATTATACTCTCCAAGTGGTAAGTAAGCTTCTATCATACTCTATTTTAATTATTGAAATTTCTAAATTTTTAGGATTAATTTAGGTTTTTAGAACCCTTGAATTTGGGGTTTTTAGTGAATTAGCGTAAATTGATGTTAATTGATAGTGTAGTTAGCTCACAAATATTCATATTGTCTTATTCCTAGAGCGATAGAGCAATCGGACAACAACACTTGCGTTGGTGACATTAAAGGCGTTGATCTTCGGTTCTTTGAACCAGTATTTGTGAGTAGATAGTGTATCTGTAGGTTACTTTATGCATGATAAACAATATAAAATTATATGAAGAGCTGAAAGTATATTGACATAGAAGAAAACAATTATTTAGTGAAAATGAGGCTTTATGTTTAAAATGAAAAATCTGTATTTGGATGCCATAATATGATTATTATGCTTATTTAAATACTTTTAGTTGAATTGTAACAAATTTTATATTTTTAGAGCATATTATGTTAATTACTAAAATTGAGTTATTTTATGTCTATTATGCATATTATACATGAGGATGGTTTTTATGTTGTAAAATATCTTAGAAGTGGAATATGCATGAATTAGAGTAATTTGGGGAAATTCCATAGTTAGAACCTGTAGTTAACGGCAGGGACGTTAGCCTCGGTGCACCGTGAGAAATCCCAGTTAGCAGGAGTGGTGCTAACCCACACATAGTCTGCAGCTATGTCTGGACTTGTATGGCTACGGGCCAACTCCAGTTAGCAGGTGAGGTGCTAACCCGCACATGACTTTTGTCGTGTCTGGACTTCTATGGCTACGGGCCAACTCCAGTTAGCAGGTGTGGTGCTAACCCGCACATGACCTTGAGTCATGTCTGGACTTGTTATTGTTCTACTTAGGATAATCTCCCCATTATACTTGGAATTATGTGATTATGTAAAGTTATGTTTTCAAGATATCTCATGTTATAGCTATATATATGTGTTCTATGAGTATATGTACATTATTATGTTTATATTGTTTTATGATTGTATTTAGTAAATTACGGATATCCTATCTCTCGCTGAGTTGCAAAACTCACCCTGTTGTTATCCATTTTTTTTTCAGATACAGGTGCTGGTGCTGGTTCTAGTTCTATTCCTCCGGCTCAGCCATAAGTGCGTTTCAAGTTGGTGAGCCTTCGTGAGAAGGCCTTTATGTTAGAGCTTTATGTTGTCTAGTCTATTAGTTGCTCCATATGTCACAGGCAGGGTTCTCGGACTTATATTATGATATGATTGAGAATTTATGACTTAGCCATATAGATTATGTTATGTAAATGATTTGTAAACTTAAATTGATATTATGTTTTGAACTACGTTAAATGTTGTTATATCTTTGGAAGGCGCGATTCGAGAATGCTTGATGCCCATTCTTTGGAATTTTAATTGAGAATGTTGCGAGGTTATATTGTATTTGGAGAATGTCAGAAAAGCAAGAGACTCTGTCCGTTTTTCTATAAAATATTGTGTGTTAAGGCTGGCTAGGGAAAATGTTCTCTATGCGCCAATCATGGCCTAGGTTGGGTCGTGACAAGTCCTCTTTATTTTATTGATCTAATGGTAAAATCCTTTCACTTTATCTTCTAAATTGAGAAAGAGGATCCAAATCCAAAGGATGATCAAAAGCCTAATTAGAAACCGCTCTTTTCATACACATTAATAATGGTGTAAATACTATTAAAGCAGTATTTTTATATTATTGTTTTTCAATCTTTAAAGTACTTGATAGTATTATTTCATTATACATTACCACATTATAACAATATTTTTATAACAATATTTTTCAATCCTCTTTATTTTATTGATCTAATGGTAAAATCCTTTCACTTTATCTTCTAAATTGAGAAAGAGGATCCAAATCCAAAGGATGATCAAAAGCCTAATTAGAAACCGCTCTTTTCATACACATTAATAATGGTGAAAATACTATTAAAGCAGTATTTTTATATTATTGTTTTTCAATCTTTAAAGTACTTGATAGTATTATTTCATTATACATTACCACATTATAACAATATTTAGCACCCTTATAAAAATAATAGAAAACCACACGGTCAAAATCCCATGTGGACCAACTGAGCTAGAGTTGGCTCATGGGCCAATTCACTTCCACAAAATCCAAATTTTGTTAATTTTTTAATAGGTTGGCCTTAACCAAAGATAGGGTAAAGCCAACCGATATGTGGGCCAAAATTACGGTCAACCATTAAAAAGGTTGGCAAAATTTGTATTAATAACTCAGACCAAAAAATAATTCTACTCATAACAGTTTGTTTTTTTTTTTTTTGAAAAAGAAAAAAAAGTTTCAACAAGTCTGTCTACCTTTCTTGAGCACCAAGATTGTATGTGCTGTTGGTGGAACCTTCAAACACATGGCATTTAAGAGTAGTTTTTGCTAATATCCAAATTACAATAAACTAATATAATTAGGACCCTCTATCGATGTTGATTGATAATATAATAAATAATGACTGGTACACGCCGCATTTCCGTACTCAAATAAATACTGGATTACATATAACTTACAGTGGTAATACAAAATGGCAGTTCATGACAGTGGAGCAAGAATTAGCTGCTAGCACAATCACCGGGGAGGATTTCTATGCTGTGATTCAAACCACCACCACCACCTTCTTCAAATCTTTGTGGAAAGAACCAGAGCACGGAAGTTGGATCAAAATTATAAAAACGGCTACCACTAAACTTTGACAGCAGCAACGTTCTCTGTCAGTCCATCCACTGTCTCGTCATTGACCTCCTCAATTGGATGCTGCCAATGCAAAAAAGAACACGGTCAACACAAACATTGAGCACCAATTTGAATGCAAATATCAGAGGTCACCTGAAGCCAGATGTCTATTTCGTATACTTACAAACATGAAATAAGCCAGACACACTAAAACAATGATGAGCTACAACACTACATCTTCTTCTTTGATATTAATAAAAACTAATTCAAGAAGGAAAAGATATATAAGATAGGTGCAGACAATCTCCGTAACACACTGAGATGTCAGTCAGATGGTGTGACACGAAAATCTCAAACCAGTTATTGGATATTCTAATTGTTCCAGAAAACCTTCAGCTAATTCCTTTTCAATCCAACACAACGAAAATAGTTGAAGAGCCATGCACTTGAAAGGATAGAGTTAGTTACCTCTGGATCTTTACTTTGCTTCACATAACTCTTTGAACTAATGCTGGCACTTTTCAACAGGCTACGTGTGTTGTAGTTTGGCTTCGAGGGTCCATTTTGTGCATTGGCATTTCCAGTATCTGTCACGTCTGACCCTGGAGGACTGTAGAGATTTGAACCACTTGGCTTCTCAGCATCCTTCTTGTGATTATTTTCATCCTTGGGAACACAAACTCGCTCTCTGGAAAAGGTGAAATTGCAATCGTCAACATACACAACATACCAAATAAAACCAGAGAAAAGGTTCTCAGGCTTGCCTGCTAACCTTGTCTCATCTGCAAACGGACATTAATAATGTGGATTGAAAATTTGAAATTATGAGAGCGGCAGCAAAGCATACACAAATTAAATCTCCAAAAGAACAATACAGAGTCTGGAAACAGGCAGGAGGCCCAGAAGTTTAACCAAGACTTGCCTAGGTAAGGAGGCATGCTGTCTCTGCAATGGAGTACTTCGTTCACCTTTGCCATAATGTTCCTCAAGATGTGCAAACTGTCGCTTGAACCGATCAACCCCACTGTGCAACAAAAATAACATAGAATTACTGACTAATATCTAAAGCGTTTAACGTATTTGATGACATGAAACACCAAAAATTAACCGTCAGTACAGGAGCTCCTGATCATAGTTGTAAAATATGTATTGCGGAAAACAAACAGCAAAAGTTGCCTTAATTATATTATTTCAGTATCGAACGACCACACCTTGTGAAAAGAACAGACAGGTGGTCCGTGCCCACCTATATGCATCAAGCAATCAATAGAATAATCAGCATATTAGCACATCTACCTTGGATACATGAAGCTGGTTTGTTCTCCACCACGCAGATATTCCTGGAGCATCTGGGGATGATACTCTAAAATCTGTTTACATCAAATGCACAACTAGTTATTACCACAGCACATAGATGACAATAAATTGAAGCAAGAATGACAAAAAATGCAAGGCGTACTTCTCGATAAATCAACTCTCTGACATCATCTCTGGTCAGTTTCCTTCTCTCGAACTCAAACTCAAGTTTTGAAATGGGTTGAGTGGATGGTTCACGATCCACATTTGACAAATCTTGGAAATAAGGATCGGCTAAAGCCTGCATCATAAGCATAACAGAAACATTGAAATTTACCCCCGGTAATTATCAAATAAAATTTACCCTTTGGTAACTATATGGTTGATAGAAAATTAACCTCTTCAGCTGTTGGACGATCTTTGGGATCAAATGCAAGTAAGCGCTCCAATAAGCGAATAGCCAATGGATCTGCATTTGGAAATTTTTGAGAGAATGGAATTGGTTGCTTTCTTCTCATGTTACTAAGATACCTTCTGGCTTTCTCATTACGAATCTGTGAAATTAGAATTAAGAATTATATTCAAGAGTGGACAAGAGATGGGAAGTACAAGTAAGCCTGAAATGAAAGTTGGCATCTAGTGGGGTCTGGGGAGGGTAGATGTGTACAGCCCCACCCCCGCTTTGCAGAGAGCCTGATTCTAGGATTTGAGCCCATAACCTCCAAATCACAAGGCAGCAACCTTACCATTGCACCAAGGCTCACTCTCTAAAGGATAAGAAGGTATAAAACCGGGAAGAAAAAATCTATTGATGTCCAATAACTGCAAAGTAGATTTTGATAAACTAACCCTTGCAATGGACTCAGCTGGAGGAGTGCCAAGCAAATCAGTCATGATTTCCAATTGATGCACCACATGTTTCCCAGGAAACAATGGCTTTCCAGTGAGCATTTCTGCAAATATGCATCCAATGCTCCAAATATCAATTGCGGGGGTATACTGCAAAAGGCAGGGAATTTAAAATGACATACATGTTTCAAATACACTCAACTTCTTATATAGTACAAAACACAGGTAGAGGTGTTGTAGAAGTAGAAAGAAGCTTACTTTTGAGAAAAAAGAACCACATAGTTCAGGTGCACGGTACCACCGAGTTGCAACATAGTCCTTAGCAGGAGTAAGTAAATCGAGTCAGCTAGAGGTTTAGAGAGATAGATAGATTTTGTGCTAAAGATCTTTAAAGACAGAACAAAATTGATGAATGTAACAGGTCAACATGGTATGCACAATGGAATACTTACAGTCCAGAATATAGCTGATGGAGCATCATTAAAAGAAACTCGAGCAAGCCCAAAATCACATATCTTTAGCTTGCAATCAGCATTGGCTAGAATATTTTTGGGCTTCAAATCACGGTGAAACACATTTGCTGAAAGAGAAATGCTATATTAGTTTAATGCCAATGCCTGAAAAAGTCAAGGAACAAGTTATAAGGATACCTGTATGTATATATTTCAGGCCACGGAGAAGTTGGTACAAGAAAAATTGGTGGTGCTCAGGAGTAAGATCATCATTTGCCTTAATTACTTGATGAAGATCGGACTCCATCAACTCAAACACAACATAGATATCCTTGAACTCTCGCCGTGAAGGAGGAAGCATAATATGCTTAATTTCTACTATATCAGGATGCCGTAGCAACCTTAGGAGTTTAATTTCTCTTAGGATCCGTGTGGCATCTGATACATGTTCAAAAACATCATTGATTTTCTTGATTGCAACCTTTTCCCCGGTATGAGTGTCAACGGCAGAGGCCACGACACCATAACTTCCTTTTCCAATGACTTCTTGAATCTGGTATTGACTTGCCTCTCCGTACTCGGTGAAGAAATCTGTTTCTGGAGCA